>BQNB010074432.1:0-31794 GCA_026074375.1 Tanacetum coccineum | reverse complement strand
AAGGTTTAGTGGTTATGGGTTTAGGGTTTTTGGTATATGGTTTAGTGGTTTTAGGGTTTTTTGAATAGATTTAAAGTTTATGTTTATATCGATATTATACCTAGTAGTTAGAAGTTTGGGGTTTTTGGTATATGGTTTAGTGGTTAGGGGTTTATGGTTTTTGTTATAAATTTTAAGGTTTATGTATATACCATTGGTGATATTATACCTATTGGTTAAGGGTTAAGGGTTTTTGGTATAGGGTTTAGGGGTTAGGGGTTTTAAGGTTTATGGTATAATATCAGTGATAGATAACATATGAAAACGGAAGAAACCGTCTGAAAACGTACGAAACAGACGAAAATAGACAGAAATGTGCGAAAGCGGACAAAAACGTACAAAAACAAACGAAAAAAAAATAAGAAAACGGAATGAAACATGTGAAAATGGATGGATACGTTTGAAAACGTATGAAACCCGACGAAAACGTGCGGAAAAAAAGAAAACGTGCGAAAACAGACGAAAACATACAAAAACAGACGAAAATGTGCGAAATCGTAAGAAAACGTGTGAAAACAGACAAAAACGTTCGAAAGCGAACGAAAGCGTGCAAAAACGAGAGAAAGCGTGCGAAAACGGGAAAGCGCGCGAAAGCTGACGAAACCGCTCGAAAGCTGACTAAAACTCGTGAAAGCTGACGAAAACGCGTGAAAGCTAGCGAAACGCGCGAAAGCGGGCGTAAACGCTCGAAAGCGAGCGTAAACGCGCGAAAGCTGACGAAAACGCGCGAATGCGGACGAAAGCGTGCGAATGCGGACGAAAACGCGCGAAAGCGTACGAAAACGTGCGAAAGCTGACGAAAATGTATAAAAACGTAAAAAAACGTTAAAAAAGGTGATAAAAGGTAAAAAAATCGTACAAAATGTCAAAAAAATCAATTAATTGCAATTTGGGCAAGATTTGCCAAGACTTACAAATAATGAGGGAGTGGTTAGTGTGAGTTTTAGTAAATTTACACTTTTAGTCACTTCATGTTTTTTTTAATCTTAAAGTAGATATAATTCATGTCTAGCTATATCACCTGAGATATTACTCTAAAGTAACTAATTTCACATTCTAGTACATGAAAAGTATAAAAGTATTAAAAAAACACATATGTGATAATGTATAAAAAAATACACAAAGCAATAAAGTATCACAGGTGATATCACAAGTGACAAATAAATAAAAATATTTAAAAAACACATGTGATAATATATAAAAAATATAGAAAACAATGAAATATCACAGGTGATATTAAAGGTTAAAAAACATACTTGTTTGTTTTTGAAATATCTCAAGTGATATTAGACATTAACTATGTTTATGAAATATAATAAGTGATATTAGACATGTCATATAACGATGGTAACAACGGTCGCGCGTTGTGGCGGAGCATTAGTGATGCAAAATATTGTATAAAGTATTCTCGCTAATCTTAAACCTTGAACCGGTCAAGACTGCCCAGGAAGAATTTACCGGTTTGATTAAGTGCGGTGGCGTGTTCAAACCGGCCAAAAAGTAAGAAATTACAGTCAACCGAGAAAAGGGAAAAAAATTAAGTAGCAATTTGTTAACAATCATATGATCGTAGTTGTTCTTTTTGTTTCATAATAACCATTAGTATTTGTCTAGATCACTTGTTCATTTTTATTGCACCGGAAAACATCCTAAAAAAAATACAACCATAACTTTTTTTTTTATTTTTTTTATTAAACAATACAATTATACAACTAAAAATATATAAATACTAATACATTTCGAGCTTCGGCATGGCCATCACCCGAAAACATATTAGTGTACTCAAGTAGTCAAAATATATTTTTTTTAAAAACTATTAGTGTTCGGTTATATTAGTGTACTCAAGTAGTGTTTTTTTTAAAACTTTTTTTTAAAAGCTATTAGTGTTTTTTTAAAAACATATTAGTGTACTCAAGTACTCAAGTAGTTAAAACCGGGTTTTTTTTTTAAAACTATTAACGGTTATAAAAAAAAAATAAAAAATTTTAAAATAAAAATAAAAAATAAAAAATAAAAAAACCGGTTTTAACCGGTTTTTTTAAAAAACCGGTTAAACCCGGTTTTAAAACCGGTATCGTAAAAAACCCGAAAACCGGTCTAACCGGTTCGGTTATATTTAACCGAATCGGTTAAAAAAAATCGGTTTTTTAAAAAACCGGTTACGGTTTTTTTTACCGGTTTTTTAAAAAACCGGTTTACATTTGCATGTCTATATTAGACATTAACTATGTTTATGAAATATAATAAGTGATATTAGACATGTCATATAACGATGGTAACAACGGTCGCGACTGCCCAAGAAGAATTTACCGGTTTGATTAAGTGATGCAAAATATTGTATAAAGTATTCCCGCAAATCGTAAACCTTGAACCGGTCAAGACTGCCCAAGAAGAATTTACCGGTTTGATTAAGCGCGGTGGCGTGTTCAAACCGGCCAAAAAGTGAGAAATTACAGTCAACCGAGAAAAGGGAAAAAATTAAAGTAGCAATTTGTTAACAATCATATGATCATAGTTGTTCTTTTTGTTTCATAATAACCATTAGTATTTGTCTAGATCACTTGTTCAATTGCGCTGAAACATTTAGCTACATATTGATGTAGTAAAAATATATGATATTGCGCAAAAAGATCTTCAATACAATGTAAAGTGTCTAAAAGTAGCACTAGCCTATAAGAAATCAAGACGGATAACACAAACTTCATATAAGCGACAAAATCAATGCAAAACCTATGCTCATAGTAGCTAAAATGTAACAATGACGTTGAAGGTAAAAACAGACATTACAAAATGTATCGGTGACCTAATTTCCACACTGATCTAAATACAACAAAGCTATTGAACATTTGCGTTGAGTAAAATAAAGCTTCTCAATGAATAATTATCATCTCCTTTCTGTCTATGCCTATGATGGCAAAATTTGTTTCTCACAATTGCATACACGAATTATCTGTTGTTTATAATATACAAAACCACTTTCCAAAATGAAAAAAAGAGCGATTCAAGCTCAAGTTCTTAACTCGATATTCCATGCGATTACAGCCTACAAGCCCATCGCATCACATCATACTCCCAATATGATTGAACCAAAAATTGCACTAAACGCTACAAACACTCCATAGGAGTAAGAAGATGTTACCGGTTCATGCATCATCTTCCCAAGCCGCGAGAGAAGTTACTGATTTGTCCTTCCTCTAACATATCATTGTTCTAAAGTTAAATAACTTGGCCATTGGTCCTCAAAACACATTCTGCTAATCTGCAAAGTTACGAGTTTTGTTCTCGTTGTTTTTGAAAGCTGGAGTACGCAGGGCCTCTCTACACCTTCGCATCAGTGAATTCAAGCAATTCAACAAGAGGAGGGATCCCCCCTTAAACCCTGAACATGCGATTTTGCTGTCAAACAACCTGAAATACCAAAATTGTAACGGTAAATGGTGCAAACAAACTGACCTAACACGGGTCTTGATACTGCTATTCTCATGAGCAAGGTTCGTGATTGCATTTGCTGCTCTTCTTATAACAACGTTGACTGCTCGAGAGTTCTGACCGTATGCCGCTTAAGAAGAGCAACAAGATGAGGCAGGGCTCCAACATCCACAATGAGTTATTAATGCTAAGGCTGCCAAGAAAAGAAATCACCAACATCATCCAGTGACGGTATAGTGATAACAATATCTCAAACCACGAATATAGTTTAAAGACTATGCAAATCAATGCTTTAAAGTGCAATTTAAAGAAGTATAAAAAACAAATGCATGTTTAAGAAAGATCTTCAAATCAATGATATAGTATGGTTTCTGGTTGGTCTTAGACGCGAAGATGCCACTAGAGTTTACAAAGAAGGTATGCCAAATATGAGGGCAATACAATGGTAGAAGGGGTTAAGGACAATGCAATAACAGTTGTGTACATAGTTTTTCTTAGCACAATAGTTGTATTTAAGACAGGTTAGCGAGAAACTATATGCATCAAGTGTTCGATTACAGGCGATAGAAGCATTCATTAGATTACAATATGACTAGTATATCGACTAATGTGTTACAAACACCATTGGCGCCAAACACTGATGAAACCACATTTCTACTGTATTATAGTTCTATAAGTCTACTTACGTGGCGCTAGGGGATTGGTTTCATGTTAGTGGAAAGACCTGTACGATCAGCAGACCTCGGCCAAAGGCAAACCTTTTCTAGAAGATGACCTCGTAACAACGACAAGATGATCACTATGTAATTAAAGAAACAAAATGGTAATGAACCACGTGGCCCCGAACACATTGATAAACTGTAATTAAGTGAGCACATGGAATCCCAATGGCTAATGCTCTTCACTATGCAATTAACAATCACGGGTGTAAACTACACTTACATCATCTATGTATATGTATATATATATATTATATATATAATATATTATATATATATATATTTATATATATATATATATATATAATATTGTTTATTTATTTATTTTCTTATTTTAATCGAGTTAATACATACATGAATTGATCTATTATATGCTTGTATTGACCTGTGAAGTGTGAGCATAGCTTTTAGTTGTTAAAACTAAACATTAGAGAGAACAAACAATGTCATAATTTAGTCGAATTCAGCAATTTACGCAAGTTATCCTTTTCATTACCAAGGTCTTCTATACTCTTTTGAAATCATTTTATACAAGTTTTCAGCTCTTTAAATAATTCGTTGTCCAAATCATGCTTTGTCCTAAAAAAACTAAAACAAGATGATCTAACATAAGTTAAAAAACCTAATGGCTACCACAGTTTTTTCATGATCGCAGCATAGAATGACATAACACAAGCGAAACCTTTAAATTAAACTGCACCTTTCCTTTAAACCACTCATTTAATAGTGCGTCGACTTCCTCCTTTGTAAACTCCATAGTTTCATCTTCAAGGACATGGGTTTCAGAAGCTGCAGCAGCAACCTCCTTTTGGTTAGTAGTCACAGGGGCAAGAACCTGTCTGCTTCGACTTGAGGTTGTTAATGCCATATTCCTACCAGTGCCTACTTTTCGTCGTTTGTCTAAAGGAACATCAACTGGTCAATTTTTCTGCAAGTAAATCACCAATTTCATATCAGCAAGCAACTGATAATTGCAACACTTTCTAACTGAAATAAAAATAGAAAAAAACTTCATAAACGAATGATCCTCCATTTCGACACCAAGCTCGCCCATACTCAATTCTAATCCATAATTAATCCATAGATAAACAAATTAACTAAAAAAATGGAAAAAAAAACTTCATAAACAACATCAATAACACATCAAAATACAAAAATAACATCAAAATTGCAGAAAAAAGGGAAATAACAATAAAATAACTGATTTGAAGATCCGTACCATCGTCTGGAAATTCAATCGGTTCATTTTGAACCGTAGTTTTTGCCGGATTCGTGGTTATAAACTTCTATTATTCCATTTTATCGTGTTTTATCGGATTTATTTGGTAAAATCACGGTTGATTTTATTGATTTGCAGTTAGGGTTTTGATTTTGGTGATAGAAAATGTGTGTGTTTTTGTGTGTGTCGGTTGGTTTGGGAAAATGAGGTAACTGATGGGGGTAGTTGGCTTCTCCGCTTTTTTTTATGTTTCATATGAGGATGTTAGATCAAAGGTTTTGGACGACCAAGATCAGTCCCTCAATATGTGAGGGATTTCAAGTCTCTAAAATAACTCGACTCAAATCAGTATTATGTGTAAAATTGTTTATGTAAACTTAAGGACCTAGAGCGAACTTAGGTGTGTGTTAGAGGGGAAAAATGATATTGTGAAGAGAGTAAAACGAGATGTAATAAAGCTGCTCACGGAGCTCACACGATGTACATATGACTAACTTGGACTTGGAGTTGGAGCAATAAGGTGACCGACATATTTTTTTTTTAATTTTCTTAACAATAAAATTAAAATTCATTTGTTACTAAAAACCATGGTTCTAAAAGGCGCGCAAAGGCCTCGCAAAGGAGCGAGGCGTGACCTCCACGCCACGCAATAGACCAAGGCTTAGGCTTAAGACTTGACGTGAGATGAGGAGTGAAAAAAAGTGATAAGACGCGATAAAAATCATATTTTTATATAGAAATGAAAAAGATTACCTGCAAAGATAGTTCTTGACTTTATTCTTTATGCATGACACTTTTTGTAAACTCAATATATTTGTAATATGATATAAATATATAAATTTATAAATATTTTCATATTTTGTGCCGCTTTAAGTCACGCCTTAAAAACGCCATGACTCGCCATGACTCGCAAAGGCGTGAGGCTTGGCCATGTCGCCATGCCACGCCTCACGCTATTTATAACATTGCTAAAAACATTACGTAATAATTCAAATAAAATTAAAAACATTACAATAAAAATTCAAAAAAATGACTAGTTAGTTATGATTGGCTCGACTTCAAATGTGTTCTACTAAATCGACTTTTAAGCTTATATGGGTTATTTTGTCGTGTATCTTTCTAATAATCTGTAACGTTTCTCCATGACTTCGTATGGGACTATCATCACGATGTTGCTTATCTGGAAAAAAAATCGGAGACTCGAGTCTTGTAAAATCATATTATGTAATATGATGCATGTGTACATTATATCTGTTATTTTACTTAGCGTCATCCCTCGAGCCGGTTGTTTAAGTATACCACACTTTTTCTTTAGGACCTCGTTCCACATCTTTCCTTGCTAATTCGTGCGCGTTCTTATAAATTATTTGTTTTGTATCATTCGCCCCGAATTTGAAATGGACTTCATAAGAACATACCACTCCGGATGTATCCCGCCATTAAGATAATATCCACTGGTATAAGTCACTTCGTTAGCCACAAATGGAACATTCGGTGTTTTCTTGGATTTGAGATCATTAAAAAGAATGGATTGCCGTATAACGTTGACATCGTTGTTCGACCCGGCGACACCAAATAACGCAGGTTAAATTAAGTCTTCGGAGACAATCGCTTCTAATAAAATGATTGGATTTGGCCCGTGAATACCCCTATAAAATTGAGCTTCTAATGCAGTTGGGCAATTCTTCTACGGCCAATCCGTACGATCAATGTTTCTGATCACCCTATGAAACCCATGTTTTTTATCGTGACGAGCATAGAGTTTTTTTATATCAGTATATGTCGGCTTTCGCGAATACTCTTTTCCTTATAATTCCATGATAGCCGTACAGAAAGCTACGAGAGAGTCACATGTTGTTGTCGCGCCCATTTGCAGATATTCGACCAGAGTATCAGGAACGACACATTTGACGAATTGCGGAAGTACACTTCATCAATGTGGAAATGCCAACTTTTTCCGTACAGCCAACACATAGTTGAAAATAAGGGCAATTGTCAGTTATTTCTTGAACAATGTGTGTGAATAGATTTCGTCTCATTCAGAACCGTGTACGGAATGTTGCTTCGTTATACTGTGGGTGTTCGGAGAAGTAAGCCGCCATTAGACGATCATAAACATCGTAACGATCTCTGTCTACTTGGTTTCGTGGGATTTTTGGCATTGAAGCTTCAATAACCGCACTAACGGCCTCCGTAAAAAATGCTAGCTCACTATTAAGTTCATCTTCATCGTTCGAGTATGCAAAAAAGAATAGACCGAAAGACACTTTATTGATGAAATGTGTAAACGTGTATAGAAAGAATGTGTTTGAATGTGTGTATAAAAATGGAGAAGTAATAGGGTATTTATAGGAAAAAATGTTTAAATTTTAAAAGAATAAGTTTTTTTATTATTATTATAAACACCCAACAGTAACATTTTTTGTTTGATAGTGTCACTCGACTCGGTCGATATGTTGACACCGAAAAATCACAAGGCGACGCGTCAGGAGGGAGATTGTAATGGGTGGGATGTGTCGGGCAAGGCTCGACCCACTCGGTCGACCTTGCCATTGCGAGCAGTCTAAGAGGTTGTGAATCTGGTGTGGTTGGGTGTAAAATCAGCATCACATCACTATCCAATACCATAATTAAACCTTCGTAACAATTAGCACCAATGACACTACAAAAACCCCATTTGAAAATAAATAAAACTCACATCACACTTTGCACGCACAAAAAAGAAAAAGAGAGTAAATTATTAGAAATATAATTGGCTTGACTATTCATTCATTCACCATTACAATATATAGTCTCTTATAGAACATTCTAGATGCAACATAAGTGGGCTAGGCCTAACAAACAAAGCCCATAATCACTAATTTTAATGTCTAACACTCCCCCGCAGTTGGACCGGGAGAGGACCAAACGCTCAAACTGGAACGAAATTCTTCAAATAAGGCAGACGACAACCCCTTTGTGAATATGTCAGCATATTGGTAACGGGATGGCACATGAAGAACACGAACATGACCACGAGCAACCATATCACGAACAAAATGTATGTCAATCTCAATGTGTTTGGTCCGCTGATGCTGAACAGGATTGGCTGTCAAATAAATGGCACTGACGTTGTCACAATAAACAAGAGTAGCAGATGACAAAGGCATATGAAGTTCACGAAGAAGATTACGAAGCCATTCAGTTTCAGCCACTACATTAGCAACACCTTTATACTCAGCCTCAGTACTAGATCTAGAGAGAGTATGTTGTCTCTTGGATGACCATGAGAGTAGATTATCCCCTAAGAAGACACAATAACCTGAAGTAGAACGCCTAGTAGTAGGGCAACCCGCCCAATCTGCATTCGTATAAGCTACAAGAGAACCAGTGGATAATGCATATAGTTGAAGCCCAAAGTCTAACGTACCACGAACATATCGGAGAATGCGCTTAAGAGCCGAGAAATGAGGCTCTTAAGGATCATGCATATAGAGACACACCTGTTGTACAACATACAAAATATCAGGATGGGTAAACGTCAAATACTGTAAACCACCTGCAAAACCGCGATAAAAGGTAGGATCAGATACAGGATCCCCGTTAGCACCAAGCTTGGATTTTGTGTCAACTGGAGTACGAGTATGATTGCAGGAAGCCATATGTGCCTGATCCAAAAGCTCCATTGCATAATTTTTTAAAGAAAGAAACATGCATGTAGAGTCACGAGTAACAGAAATACCTAAAAAATAATTTAGAGCCCCCAAATCAGTCATATCAAACTCTTTATGTAAAGAAGAGATAATACATTGGAGTAAATCCGTAGATGAAGCTTTCAATACAATATCATCAACGTATATCTGTAAATATGCAACCTCAGAACCATGCTGATATATAAATAATGACGAGTCACAACAACTCGAAGAAAACCTAACTCCTAGTGCATACTCGTAAACTGCTAAAACCAAACACGAGGTGCCTGTTTTAAACCATATAAAGACCGTTGTAATCGACAAACATGATGTGGAAATCTAGGATCCACAAAACCCGGGCGGTTGGTACATATAAACAGTCTCAGAAAGATCACCGTTAAGAAATGCATTCTTAACATCAAATTGATGAATAGGCCAATTCCGAGATAATGCAAGACTGGGAACAGTACGAATAGTGGTCGGCTTAACAACCGGGCTAAATGTATCATCACAATCAACACCATATTGTTGGCTACGTCCATTAGCAACGAGACGAGCCTTATACTTACTCAAAGAACCATCGGCATGATATTTGTACCGAAACAACCACATTGACCGAACCACATTAGCATTTGGTGGTTTCGGAACAAGAATCCAAGTACTATTTCTAATTAATGCATTATATTCATCTTACATAGCATCTCGCCAATTAAAATCAGAGAAAGCAACAACAGGAGATTTAGGAAGAGGAGAAATGTGAGAGGTATGACCATGAAAACGGGGATTAGGCTTGACTGTGCCAACTTGAGCATGTGTGACCATAGGATGAGTTCGAATAGGTTGGTGCACGTTATTAGGGTCGGAAGTAGATTGCGTCGAATGAATAGTGGGTTGGTGCGGAAATGTGGTTGGGCCAGATTGGGTTGTGTGACCCGTAGAGGAGGTCGAAGGGGATTGGGCTGAAGGCGAGTTACTATGTAGAGTGATGGATTGGGTCGAGCTGGATTGGGCCAAAGGGGCGGTTGGCGATGCGGGTTCGTGTTGGTCCAAATTAGGAGTAGTCGGTTCTTGTTAGGCCGAAAGGGTGTTTTGTGTAATTGTATTTAAGTTCGAGTGAAATATAGCATAACGAGGAATATGTGAAGGTTGAGGGTCTAGAAAAGTATAAGATGATGGATTATGGGATGAAATGGAAGCATATGGAAATTGAAATTCATCAAAGGTTACATGGCGAGAAAGGATAATTTTGTTAGTGGAAAGGTCTAGGCATCGATACCCACAGTGATAAGCAGGATATCCCAAAAAATACATGGAGTGACACGAGGTGCAAGTTTGTGTGGAGGGTAAATGTGTGGGTAACAAAGGCATCAAAAAACACGTACACGAGAGTAGTCGGGGGATTTGTGAAATAATCTGGTACATGGTATTTCATTTTGAATGGCGGTAGATGGAAGGAGGTTTAGTAGGTATGCGGCCATATGTAAATGATTCAACCCAAAATATTGATGGAAGGTGAGCTTGGAAAAGAAGAGTGCGTATGATATTATTAATGGTTCGTATCATCCGTTCCGACTTACCATTTTGTTGGGAGGTTTTGGGGCGGGAGAATCTAAATTGAATGCCATATTGGGAAAATAATTGAAGGAGGTTGGTGTTATCAAACTCACCACCATGATCACACTGAAAAGCTGTAATATCACATTTGAATTGATTATTTACATAAGAACGAAAATGCAAGAATTTTTGAAATAGTTCGGATTTGACACGTAAAGGATAAATCCACACATAATGAGAATAATGATCAAGAAATAACGCATAATATTTAAAACTACTAGAACTTACAATAGGAGAAGTCCAAATATCAGAATGAACAATCTCAAAACAACGAGTAACAATGGAATCTGAACTAGAAAATGGAAGTCTCACATGTTTGCCAAGCTGGCAAGCGTGACAAATATGAGGAGACTTCTCTTTATTACAAGAAATAAACTGACGAGAAACAAGAGAACGGAACACTTCTTCCTCGGGATGCCCGAGGCGTTGGCGTCACGTAGAAGGACTAATAGAAAGCAAAGCATGAGGAATAGTAGAAGGTTGGGTGATTGGGTAAAGATCTCCTGAACTATCACGTCTAAAGAGGATATGACGGGTCAAGAAGTCATTCACATAGAAACCGAAAGCATCGAATTCAACAGTACATTATTATCCCTGGTAAATTGACGAACAGAAATAAGATTTTTGATGATATTAGAGGTGACTAGAACATTATGTAAGTATAAAGGACGATTAAGGGTAGGTAAAATGCTATGACCGGTGTTGGTAACATGTATTGATTTTCCACCACCAACACAAATAGATGGATATAAACATTTATTATAAACATTATTTAAATTACTTGTATGTGAATTGAGATGAGATGATGCACCTGTGTCCATATTCCATGTCGAATCCCGGGTAGTCATGGCGCTAAAGGCCTATGGGAGCCTAGACGGAGTTTTGCCTAAAAAACTCGCTTGTGTATTCAACATATTGATGAACTGAAAAATAAATAAATAATAACTGATCTTACTTTTCTTTTCTTCTTTTCTGTCATGCTTCAGTCACAAGCCACAAATAGGGATGAAGCAATTATTGTTTCCCTCCGTCCCATAATAAGTGTCCACTTGGATTTTTTTAGTCTTTTTTATTTAACTTTGACCATAAATATTTTTATTTGTGTTATATATTACTTGATGAAAATTATACCATTGACAATTCATTAAAAACCCGAATCTATTCATATAACTTTTGTTAAGTATTATATAACATAAATACAAATATTTATGGTCAAAATTCAATAACAAAGACTTTGAAAATTTCAAGTGGACACTTATTATAGGACGGAGGTAGTATTTCTTTCCACACACCTACAATCCAACCAAAAACCAAGGAATAATATATATATTTGGCTCTTGATACCATATTATAAATATATGCTTGGCTTCTTTATTGATTCATTCACCATTACAATATATAATCTCTTAAAGAATATTCTAGATGCAACATAAGTGGGTTGGGCCTAACAAACTTGACAAAGCTCATAATCACTAATTAAGCTAATGTCTAACAATATCATCATCGTATACGTCGTAATCATCATTCACATATGTTTTCCTCCATTGTTCCAATAAGCTCTTTGTACCATATCCAACCCCCGACGGCTTTGAAGCCATATAACTTTTCATTTCATTATCAACATATTCAACTTCATCCTCGCTACCTTAATTATCCGAATAATCAACTTTTTCAAAGGTTTACCATCATCATCCACAAACACACATTTCCCCTCCAACAACTGTTTTTCAAAAGTATTAATCTTTTCTACTAGCGAGGCAAAATTTTGCCCTTCCTCTTACACTCTAGGCGTAGCAGTCTTATTACCCGTTTAATAACCGGATTTTCAACATTTAAAGCCTCAAACGAGTTATCAAGGGAAAAAGTACCATTACATGATGTCGAAACATTCTTCTCACCAACAGAATGAGTCGTCTTATGTCTCGCCCTTTCAATCGATTGCTTTGCTTTAGGGCGATAATGAGTTTTTGGTTTCACCGAGATCGGTTTGAAGTTTTTGTTGCCTCTATTATTACCACATGATTTTTTTTCCACTTCAATGAAACCTTTATCATCAGCCCCAAATGCTCACCAAGTTATTCTCACAACTAAACAAAAAATAACAGACATAATTATTTAAAAAAATGCTATCAGTACTATGACTGCTATCAATAAAATTGTATATTTCACCTTCTAAACTGGATACAACAACACAGAAAAATATATATATTCTTTATTAATTTTTAAGCGTTGAATACCTACCAACCATACTTTTCAATTGTTCATCGAGTTATATATGTTTTACCTTTTTTTGGTGGGGTGATGATTCCGTACTTCCTCATTCTATTTTTATTGTCTACTCATACTGGTTTCTTTTTTGGTTCGTTCAATTCACGAAAAATTGTTCTATCTTTTTTGTGTAGCAATAGTTTCCGACTTTATAACCACTAATCCATGACACTTGAGTCCAACATCACATAGATTCAATATGGGTTAAGTTTTATCTTTTTCAAAAGTTTGATGTGGCCATTTAAAGTTTATTGGTGTAAAATGATGACTAAGATTTCTTTTGTATTTTAATAATGAAAATATATATTAGAAGACACTTAAAATCATTATCGAAAGCTTGAAAGATAGGAACACGCCTTATATATTCGTTAGAAGAGAATCAAGTAAAGAAACAAAGCCAAAAGAAAAAAATCAAATTTATATGATAACCTTAAAGGATGCTTTAGTATTTTGGTCATAACTCTTTCATCCGGACTCCAATTTAGTTGATTCAAAATGCCACAAAAAGGGGAAAAGAAGATCTACAACTTGAGCAACGAATCAACATGCGGATCCTGGCGTGCTGGTCACGCGTCAGCACGTGGACAACGTGCCACTCTCGAATTCCGTTTTAACAGATTTTGCGCGTCGGCTTTCCTCTTACCCGATACATGTGAAAACTTCAATAAAAGTATGTATATGATACTTGAGCATTTGGGAACACTCCAAATGAGGTTTAGACTTAGAGAGGAGCAAAAACAAATCCAACTCAATTCTTTTATCAAACGCCTCTAGCCAAGGATTGAACTTCTTTCTAAACCTAGTATGAATATACTTTCAACATACCATCAAACGAAAGTATTCATTTGACCTTAATCCGGATTTACGTTGTCTCTAATCACCTAACGGGTTTACTCCTTTATTGGTCAAACTAAATCATAGGTCACTTTGCATAAACGCAACTTTTCCCGTTATGGGGTATGTTTTACCTGAGATGCAAAACACTTAACTTGTTTGCATCAAGATGATTAGTGATCAAATTCATTGTTGACAATCATGGATTAAAGTCTAAATGACTAATTGAGTTTATGGTAATTAAAAGTTAATCCTACTTTGATCCTTCATACCTTTTTCTATATAAATGATTTACAAACTCCCACAGTATTCCTCACATGTATCCTACATCTCATTCTCCTCTAAACATCTTCTTAATCATTTGTTAAAACCTTCTACCTAACAAATGATTATACCTTCCACACACTCTAAACATTCCTTTCCTAAACCATCTCATAATCATCATTGCCCATCTCTTTTCTCTCTTGATGGCAATATTATTATTCCATAATCAATCCTTTGATTATTTTCCTCTTCATCACAAATATTATCTCCAAGCTTAAACATTTCCCACATAAATCTTCTCCAAGCTTATCCTTCAAATGCCAACTCACATTCTCTTACATCATTTGTCCCTCGACATTCCAACATAGGCTCCTTTTCATCAAATCACAACATTCTCTACCACACATTCTCTATTCATTATCTTCTTCACCTCTACACTCATATACAGATTCATTTGAATTTGAATTTCACACACACATACAAACCTTATCATCCATACTCACTCACAAACACTCTTGATTTTGAAATTAAAATTTACACTCACACACTTCACCAAAGCTTTCATCACATACATTGCCAACTCATCCTTATCCCAACACTTCAAATTTAAATTTGAAATCACAAGCCATAGGCTCCCTTCTATCACATCAAACATCACATCCAAGCTAACTCACTCCAACTCACTTTTAACACATCCTTATCCTTATCTTTAGAATTCAAAAATTGAATTTCAATTCTTAGGCTCCAAACCATCACATCAATGACAACTCACACCTCACACATATCCTAAATGTTGAAACTGAATTTCAAATTTGAATCACAAGCTTTAAGCTCCAAAACATCACAGCATGCCAACTCACTCCTTCTCATCTTTATCCCACATGCTTAATTACATTTTAAATTTTAAATTTAAATTATTCTTTCAACATCCACACTTCATCTCCAAGCAAAAGAATATTCTTTTGGCATATTCTTTATTCCTTTGACATATTTCTTTATATCCTAACTATGTCAATCCACTTAACCATGGTTAGTTTCAAACTAAACAATATACATGTGAGGAATATCCAAACATACCCTTTGTCCAATGGTTTTTTTCTATCTCCTTGAAGTTGGACAAACATCCTCAAATCTTATTCTAAATTACTTCAAAAACGTTTTTATCAAATAGCTATTTGAGTTGGTTGACCGTGAATGTAAGAATAATAGAAAGGTCAAAGCGTGAAGTACAATTGGGGGTTTAGCAAGAACGAGTATTTAAAAAGTCAAAATCCTAAAAAACCATGCCGGGCTTCTGGCGCGCTGGTCACGCGCTGACACATGGCCAGCGCGCCACTCTCAAAATCGTTTTTACCATTTTGGGATTTTGGTCTATATATAAATACCCCTCCCTGGCTCTTGTATTCCTCACCTCTTGCCATTATTTCTCTCTTTTTTTCTCTTCTCCTATCATCTAAGTCTAACACCTCTTGTGTTCTTATCTTCTTAATCTATCATTCTATTGAAGAACACATCTCTGCAAGAGAGACACACAAGTACTTAATCCACACTTGTGTGTTAGTAGTCGAGGGTCTTCTTTCTCATACCATTTCTATTATAATCGAGTCTTTAGGTTAGGTTAGGATTGGGTTCAACTCTCTTTTATCATTCAATTTGGTTGTAAAGGAAGACTTGTATCTTATTGATCTAGCCTAGATCATTGGGTGATCTAGTTGGGGTTTTGGTATACTTTTAAGGGAAAGTTCTTAGTAGTCCTAGTGATCTTAGTAGTCTTAGGAGTAAGTCGAATCACGGGTTCTTAGGGGTGGTTTCCGAGGGTGGAATACCGTAGGGAGTAGCTCTTCTTTGTGAGTGTCGATCTTTGTGCATATTGGTGTAGTGAAGTTGTATATGGTTTATAGTCCACTATAAGGATTATACTAGAATAATAGTATAGGTGTTGTGAATTCGCAACTGAATGTACGAATGATATAAACCCCCCATCTCAAACCAGTATATATCATGGTCTCTCTCTTTCTCTCTACTTATTAGTTGTATTGTTAAGTAGTTCATTACACCACTCGGTTTCTTGGAGACTTGAAATTTCATAAACTTCAAAGAAGTCAAAAAGACCGTATTCACCCCCCTTACGGTTCTACAAAGTTGTCTGTAGTCTTTACCTGACAACAGTGATGAAGCCAAGTGTAGAATAGGGTATGTCAGGACCTATCCAAAAATTTTAAGAAACTTTACATCATGTGGAGAAGTTGGTTCATTTTACATTATTAGTTCGTAACTTCTAATACTAAAATTATTACTAGAAGATTTTTGGCACACTCTTACAGTTACTAAATATTGTCAATTATAATCAGAGATGGAAGCTAAAATTTTAAACCCTTAAAGGGGGGAGTGGGTTGGAAAGGGGGGGGGGGGGGGGGGGGGGGGGGGGGGGGGGGGGGGGGTGGGGGGTGGTGTGGGGGGGGGGGGGGGGGGGTGGGGGGGGGGGGGGGTGTGGGGTGGGGTGGTGGGGGTGGGGGGGGGGGGGGGGGGGGAGGGGGGGGGGTGAGGGGGGGGGGGTGGGGGGGGGGTGGGGGGTGGGGGGGGGGGGTGGGGGGGGGGAGGGGGGGGGAGGGGGGGGGGGGGGGGGGGGGGGGGGGGGGGGGGGGGGGGGGGGGGGGGGGGGGGGGGGGGGGGTGGGGGGGGGGGGGGGGGGGGGGGGGGTGGGGAGTGGGGGGGGGGGAGGGGGGTAAGGGGGGGAAGAGGGGGGGAGGGGGGGGGGGCTCGACTTTTTTACGATATAGTAGTAACGGTTTTACGTTTTATTTAACAAACCAATGATCGTAATCGACAAATTTGTTGACCTCAATGTTGTATAACATCATAATAAAGTCTTGCGTAATTAAACTAGTGTATTTTCTTTATTTATGTTAACAAATTAGAACCAAATATCAAATGAATTTATTTTATTTCTATAAAAAATTATAAATTGTATCCAACATAGCTAATATCCAATTAAGTAAAAGAATGAACAGTAAAACAATAAAAGAATGAACAGTAAAACAATAAAAGAATAAACAATAAAAAATTATTTTATATTAGACTTTCTCATTTTTCTAAAAATCTTGACCAAGTTACCAAATGCTCTATTATCTCTCTATGCAATCACGAGATGAATCATGAATGTACTATCAAACAAACATATTTTCTAGCTTCTTCCTTTTGATTTCAATAAATCCTTCATCACCCAGTTCTTGTTCAAGCATCCAAATTTTTATCTATAATTAATAGGGTTAAATCCATTAAATAGAAACGTACTTTTTAAAATTTACACATCTAGTAAACACACTTGTTTTATTACTAATCTAGCCATCCAAACTTTCAAATTTGTAACCTTATAGTAATATATTGAGGGCTTGATACCGGTTACAACCGGTTTCTAACCATAAAATTGACCGAACACAAAGGATTCATCAGCTTTTTAATTTTCTTATTTTTTTAATGACTAGGATCCTCCAGCGTGTAAACTTTGCTTACATGGATATTTATATATATAATAACATAATACACATCACTCATTTTTAAACTAATATCCAAACATGCCTACTAAAAGTAATCTTCTTCACCTTGTTTTCTTAGGCAATGTGGGTCACAAATAGCCGCCTCCGGTAACGACGACCGCGACAATCGCTACTAAACCACAACACGCCACACTTGATACTAACTATAAACCTCTCTTTATAAGACAACCCATCTTCAGTTAAACTCCCCAACCTCAACTCATCCGCTAAACTCTTGTTATTTACTTTTTCTAAACCAACAACCGCAGTTAACTCATCGGTCTTCATCACCATCACCGGAGCAACTCTCCGACATCGGTTACCTGATCGAAATTGGGTTGTGATAGTACTAAGAAGAGGGTTGTTGTTGTTTTGTTATTGTTGTTGTTGTAAGGTGTTGTGGTGGCTGTTGGAGCAGTGGTGGAGAACATTGTTTTTTTGTTGGTTTGTTGTCGGATATGTGCTGTTTTAGGGCGGAGTGATTTGGTATTAAGGTTTGGGTTTTGGGTTTGAGTTTGAGTTTAGGGGTGTTTCGATGGAAACGAGGAGAGTGTATAGTAGTTTGGAAACTGGATCTAGTAAAATATTAATATTATATTTTTCCAAACAAGAGAATAGTAGTTTACAAATTACAGTAACGAACTTTTTTATTAAATGAAAATTCATAACACCTTACAAGAAAGACTAAAAATGGGTTAGTTGGTGGTGAGTTAAATGAAAGTGACGTCCAACAATCGGGCCGGGTAGGGTAAGTTTTAAAGGTCGGGTCATTATATATCTAATTGGACAAAAGAGTTAGGAAAAAAATGACGTGTAATTTTTTAAATAACATGGAATTTAAACCGGTCATATTTACTAAATATGTAATCACCAATAAGCTCAGTTACTAAATTGGTAATAAAACAAGTATGTTTACTAGATGTGTAAATTTTAAAAAGTACGTTTCTATTTAATAGACTTAACCCTAATTAATATGAAGGTACATATTTCTTGCTTTTGTTTTGCTACTAACACATATTACTTTTCATAGGTTGTAGTCCAGGGAAGAACAAATACATAAAAAATCATAACATAGGACTGGTTCTTCAACAGCGACGCTGCAACAAACAGTCATTTTTCGATGAGCGTAATGGCAACAAAGTGTTCTTCAAGAGTGTCATTGCTAACATATCAGGGCCTTTAGCAGGGGCCAAAGAAAAAAATCTTTGAAAAGGGGCTTGAAATTTGAACTACAAGTTGGACAAGTTGGAGCAGTTGGGGGTGATCGAGCACGCGCCAGCCAGCCCCTTGGCTTCGTCCCTGATTAAAATCTTCTCACATTTTCTCCTCTAGTCTCGGTGAGATTTTTGATATCTTTTTTCCTACCTGTATAATAAATCTTGGCTTTGTCCTTTCCTAACAGGAATTAAACTTAAGACCTCTAAATAGTTATTCAAGCTTTTTACCATTTAGTCACCCCTAAATGGTTAAAACTGTACATCTTATGTACCAATGTTCCTATTTTGCTTCCCTCTCTAACTAATTTATGTTTGGTTTTCAAGTAAATTGATTTGGTATATGCGTATATATACTATTAGAATAGGTTAATTTCACATGATGATCAATATGCATTAAACTTAAATTTATAAGAGTATATTATTTGAAACATAAGCTAAGAGTATGGGCTAAACCCTTAATCAAATAAAATTAGGCCTAATATTGAGTCTAATACATCCTCACAGTTTGAGCGGGAGGTCTTCGTACATTCAAGCTGGATCCAAATTCTAGAAACAATGCACTCGGAAGGCCTTTAGTAAAGATACGAGCATATTAAAACCACGAAGGAACATGAAGAATACAAACTTGTACATAAGCCAAAAAATCACAAACAAAATGTATATCGATCTCAATATGCTTAGTACGTTGGTGTTGAACCGGGTTAGTAGACAAATAAATGACACTAACATTATCATAATAAACCAATGTGGTGGTAAACAAAGGAACGTGAAGCTCATGTAAAAGATTATGCATCCAAGCAGTCTCAACAATCTATATTCAGCTTCAACACTAGAGCGAGATAATGTAACTTGCCGCTTGGCAGACCATGATAATAAGTTATCACCAAGAAAAACACATTAACCCAAGGTAGATCGACGAGTAACCGGACAACCAGCCAAGTTAGCATCAGTATAAGCAATAAGATGAGATGTAGACTGTTGGTGCAATATTGACTAGGATCTCCTTTATGTTTTAATGATGACAAATAAACATTCGTAAAACATAAAATAACAAACAATAGCCTAAATATGGAAAACCGGATATTCGCCTCTAACGCGCTAGGCACGTGTCAGTGCGTGGCCAGCGCGCCACTTGCGAAGTCCGTTTTTACGAATTTGATTTTTTTAGCTTTCCTCATACCCGACACATGTGAAAACTTCAATAAAGGTATATGATATTTGAGCATTTGGGAACATTCTAAATGAGGTTTAGACTTAGAGAGGAGCAAAAACAAATCCTCCTATTTTTACATAAAAATGCCAACTCAAATCTGTTATAAAGCGCCTCTAGCCAAGGCTGAAACATCTTTCTAAACCTAGTATGATCATGCTCTCAACATACCAACAAGCGAAAGCATTTATTTGACCTTAATCCGGATCTATGGGGATTCTAATCATATAACGGGCATTACTCCTATTTTGGGTAAAACCAAGTCAAATGTCACTTTGTGTAAACGCATCATTTCTCGATATGGGATATGCTTTACTTAAGATTCAAAGCACTTAGCTTGTTTGCCTCAAGATGATAAGTGATCAAATCCAATGTTGATTATCTTGGAGTAAAGTCTAAATGACTAATTGAGTTTGTGATATTTGAAAGTTAATTATACTTTGACTTTTCTAACTTCCTTACAATGTTTTTACAAACTCATTCCTCACATGTACAAGTCCTCACTTCTTCCATACACTTCTATAACTCATTCTATCTAATCACTTGATCATCCTTCTTAACAAACAAGTGATTCATTTCTTTCACACACACTCTAAACACTTTCTTCTTAAACCATCCCATAATCACATTTGCCCACTCTTTTCTTTCTTAATGGAAATGTGATTATTAACCCAAATCAAACCTTTGATTTCATCCTAAATACCATCAAATTCATACTTATCTTCCTAAACACTTATTAAACACAAACAACCTTCCCACACATAATCCTTTACCAAATAAACCTTCCCAACAAGGCCAACTCACATTCCTTACACAATGTACTTCTATTGTACTTTGTGTACCCTTGTGTCTTTGACATTTCCAACCAATATCCTCTATATCTTTTCAAAACATTCTCTACCACATACTCACTATTCAACTTCTTTTTCATACAATTCAAATTACACATACACACTTCCTCATCTCAACCCTTGATCAAGACATATCATCAATCCAACTTCCCACACCTCTATCTTCTCCACCATTGGATCGTTTCTCAAACAAACACAACAAACACACTTTCATCTCTACTCTTGATCATGACATCTCATCAATCCAAACTCCCTCATTTTATTCATAACCCTTAGATTGATACTACATCTCAAACAAACACAAACCATCTTTTAAACACTCTTTACTTACTCACATAATAAACACAACCTCTTTACAACCCTTGATCATGCCACTTAACCAAGAGTACACTTCTCATCTCTACCCTCCATTTCAAATGAGCTCAAGAGGCTCCCTTCTATTTTATCATGTAACATCATGACAACTCATTGCCATCCTATATATAACTCATATCTCTTATCTAACATATGGTTAATTGAATTAGAAATTCAAAATTCATATACCTTTCCCTCTTTCTCGCCAAGTAAAGAATATTTCAAGAATATTCCTTTGGTATCTAACTAGCCCTTATAACCTTTAGTTGTATCCCAACTAGGCTAGTTACACATTTGAGGAATACCCAAAATCCTTTTAGATAATTCTTTTCTATCTCTACTTTATCGAACAAGCAAAACACTTAAAAAACTTCACAAATATTTTATCAAATGGCTATTTGAGTTTGTTGACCTTGAGCATAAGAATGATTGAAAGGTCATAGTGTGAAGTACAATTGGAGGTTTAACAAGTGCGGGTATTTAAAATGACAAGATCTCAAAGGAAAAACAATCTCGAGAATATGGCGTGATGGGCACGCGCTGACGCATGGGCAGCTTGCCAGACTCGAATTGTTCACCTTTGTCCTTTGTATTCTTCACCTCTTGTAAAAATTATTTCCTCTCTATTCTCTTCTCTAATCCTCTAAGTCTAAACATCAAAGTGTTCTAATCTTCTCATCTCATCATTCTATTAAAGTGAACACATCTTCGCAAGAGAGCCACACAAGTACCTAATCTATACTTATGTGTTTTGTCGAGGGTCTTCTTTCTCATACCCTTTCTTTAGAATTGAGTCTCTAAGCTAGGTTAGGGATTTGATTCTTGTATCAAACTATCTTCTAATATTAAGTTGTAAGGGAAGTCTTGTATCTGTGGGATCAAGCCTAGATCATTAAGGATCTAGTTGAGGTTTGATCAGCTTCTAAGGGGAAGGATTCTAGAGTTATAGATTTAGTCGAATCACGGATTCTTAGGGGTAGATTCCGAGGGCGAAATACCGTAGGTAGTAACTCTTCTGTGTGAGCACTGAGCTTTGTTGAAAGTTAGTGGAGTTAATTTGTAATACGGTTTGTAATCTACCATAAGAATTATACTTGTAATAGTATCGGTGTCACGGATTTGCAACTGGACGTACGAAAGGACTAAACCCCCCCTTCTCGAACCAGTATATATCGTGGTGTCTTTCTTCTCTTTTCTATATCTACTTATTCTCATCTTACAAAGTAGTATAGTACACCACTTGGTTCTTTCGAGACTTGAAGTTTTTATAACTTCAAAGAAGTCAAGAAAACCATATTCACCCCCCTTCTATGGTTCTACAATTGGAATCAGAGAAGCTTACTCAAGTTTTCAAGAGTTAAAACCTTCTCGAGAAGTCATTTTAAGTTGAAAACTTTTTTTTCAAAGATTTTAAAATCTTAACCTTATTTTTGAAAAAGTTAAGTAAGGATCTATGGCTCAAGAGAACTATATTGATGGGTGTTCTATGCAAAGACCACCTTTGCTAGAACCTAATGGCTTTTGATTTTCGAAAGCCCACTTTGAGACTTACGTAAAGTCCAAAGATATTGACTTGTGGAAAGTCATCCAAAACGGTGATTTTTACTTCGAAGTTGAAGACGAAGAAACAAAGTTGATGAAAGAAACGTCGTATGAACTTCTTAAGGATACCGAGAAGAAACAACTTGGCAAGAATAAAGAAGCCAAGATGACCATCTATAATGCTCTACCCCGCAAAGAGTATGAACGTGTCTTTATGTGCAAAACCGCCAAGGAAGTTTTGCATACACTCATCATCACTCACCAAGGCAATTCACAAGTCAAGAATTGCAAGATTGATCTTCTCACTCAAGAATATGAGAAGTTTTCAATCTCTTATGAAGAAACTATCGATAGTGGTTTCACTCGATTCAATGCTATTGTGACTAGTCTTAAATCATTAGATCCGGACTATTCAAGCAAGAATCATGTTAGAAATTTTCTTCGTGCTCTTCCACTAAAATGAAGAGCTAAGGCGACGGCCATTGAAGAAGCCAAAGATTTGGCCACTCCTCCTCTTGATGAGCTAATTGGCAACCTTAAAGTTTATGAAATGGTCTTGGAAAATGACGGGGTAGCTTCCAAGACTACAAAAGAAAAGGTTAAGTCATTAGCTCTTAAAGCTAAAGTTACTAGGGATCAAACTAGTGATGATAGTGATAGTGAAGGAGAAAGCGATGAAGAAGTAGACGAAGAAGAAGCCGAAGCATTCAATTTGTTGGCTAGGAACTTCCGTAAGTTTTTCTGTAAGGGTAATCGGTTTGGATGAGGTAATCGATTTGGTAATGGTGGAAATCGGTTTGGAAAGGCCACGGTAACAACTTTGGAAACAAAGGTGGTGAAAGCTCGAAGTCAAAGGGAACATGCTACAACTGCGACATTAAAGGCCATTTTGCTATTGAATGTAGAAAGCCAAAGGAAAACAAAGCCTTAGTTGGAGGATCATGGAGCGATAGCGAAGATGATGATGAACAACTCAATGAAGAAACATGTATCATGGCTATCGACTCTCAAGAGGTAGTATCCAAACCATCTAGTTCTAATATTAACTTGAATTATATTGATTTACAAAAGGAGAATGAGGAAATCCTAAAGTTTAACAAGGATTTTGCTAAAACATTTGAAAAGCTTTTAAAAGAAAAATAGTCTCTTGAAAAAGAGAACTTTAAACTTTCAAGTAAAATCAATGACCTTGAAATTGAAGTAAAGAAACTTGCAAAAAATAAAGAGGTGATTGAACCTTAGATAAAGCATTGAATTTTTCAAAATTCAAAGAAATTAGCATTGCTTTGGGCAATATGCTAAGTCATCAAAAATTGTCCCAAGATAAGGAAGGTCTTGGATTTTCAAAGAATGATAAAACCACTTCCATAAGTCCGAGCAAACCTATAGTGTTTGTAAAAGAGTCAAAAAGAAAACTCTTCAACTAGCTTTGTTAAATCCATTGTTCCTCAATCTCCCTTTGCAAACACTCGTGGTTCCCAAGCACCCATTAAATGAGTACAAACGAACCATCAAGGGTATTACTCAAACTCACATAATGAACTTGGATACACACGAACTCGAGTTGACACTAGACCTATCTTACCCACACCACATATGAGACCTTCAAACTCATATGCTCGAAGACCTTCTTTTCAAAACAACCATTCTTCTGAAAGAAGTAATTTTTACCAAAACCAAAGGTCTTCGCATCATCAACCTAGCACATTTCAAAGGAGAGAAAACCCCTACCCAAATCAAAGGCTAAAAACACCTTGTAGCATTGGACCAAACTTTCAAAATGATCATTATTTTCAAAACAATCATTGGTCCGCATTCTCAAGGCACGACCTGCATAAACTATGTGTCTTACTACAAGACCCAAGAATGGTAAACTTGGGCGCAATACAAGCTAACCACAATGGACCCATCAAAAAATAGGTACCACGACCGTGAATTTGTATTTGCATGTAGGTATGCCTTAAATGCGATCTACTTCAAGATGATTGGATTGTGGATAGTGGTTGCACTTAGCATATGACCGAGAATAGAAGATTGTTTACTTCATACAAGGAGTATGATGATGGACATGTCGTATTTAGGAGTAACCTAAAAGGCAAGGTCGTCGGTGGAGGTAATATTTCTCATGACTCCATTACAATTAAGAATGTTGAGCATGTTAGTGGTTTAGCTTTTAATTGATTAGTGTAGGTCAATTATGTAATGATAATTGCTTAGTTAGCTTTACTAAACAGGATTGTGCTATTAGTAAAAATAATAAAATGTTAGCTAAAGGACATGGGATAAATGGATTATATACATGCAAATTGGGAGATAACACCAAAAAACAAATTTGTATTGCATCCGTGGTGGATAACTCAATACTTTGGCATAGGAGGTTAGGTCACGCCAATATGCGGTTAGTTCAAAACATAGCTTCCAACAAGCTAGTAAGGAACTTATCAAAGTTGAGCTTTGAAAGACACTTTTGTGATACATGTGGTCTAGGGAGTCAAGGTAATGCAAACAATAAGACTAGGAAAGAAGTGTCAACTAATAGGGTTTTAGAGTTGTTACACTTAGATTTGGTTGGTCCATCTTCTATTCAAAGTTATGGAGGTAACTTCTACACTTTAATTGATAACATTAAATATATAATACTTTTTAGTGTCAATATCCTTATCAAAATGTTTGTAATTATTTTCTAATGTCTTAAAATGATACTTAATCACTTTATACTTCGTTTACAGGAAGAAAACAAGCATTGGAGCAAGAGATGCGGGATTCAGACGTGGAAACAAGCAAAAGAAGAATTTCAAGGCCATTTACGACGTAGCCACCCCGTAGGAGTTACGCCGTAATTAATTATCACTGGAGATTATATTTATGCTGACTAAGGGTTACGGCGTAACTGTCCCGCAGTAATTACACCGTAACCAATATTAATACTAAATGATGGAATGCCGCGTCAGAAGGATTACGGCGTAACTCGAGCGATGCAGTTACGCCGTAATGATGACTCATCACAGGGACCAAACACACACACTTTTTACACTATCTCATGAGTTAATGGAAGAGCATGGACCAAATACGTCAAGAACCTAAACTTGCAATTAATGGGTATATATACATGTCGAATGAATTCATAATTCATTCAACTTTCGTGGTTCCTTTTCTATGAGACGAAGGAAGAAACAACAAAAAGGGTTTTACCCCTTTTCTTGTGCTACTGTACGACGAGGAGAAGAGGTAAACCCTTTGGGGTTTGCCATGACATTCGACTAGAAGATCGTGAGCACTAGTCTAGCACGATTTGTAATTATACTTCAACTTTTTGTGGTCAATTTAATTCAGCTATTTTGACATATTGGATCTAGCAATATAATTGTTGATGTTATGATTATTTATTATGCTTTATTAATTGTTCGTCGCCATTTTTGATTAATTAATTATCTTTTTGGTTATTATTTTATGATCTTTTTGTCTCGTTGCATCTTTATTAATTAATGTAGTATGCTTTGAAATCCTGGAATTCCCTGCTAAGTATTGATTTAAGGTTAAGTGTGTACTAGGTATTAAGTAATTGTCTAAATCCTAGCGTGCATGATTGACTACAGGACGATCACTCCTTGTAGTTGTATGACTTACGATCATTAGGCGACCCTTAGTATTAAATACCTGGTTAGAGTGCGAGTTAATAGGTGACATCCTGTTAGAATAAAGTATATCTCATAAGTTAGTTAGAAAACCTTAATGACTCTGAACTGAGAATAGGTTAATTCTCCTTACGAGTCTATTCCACTCAGTAAACATAGGTTAGGTTACAACTTTAAATTGGACCTAATGAATTTAGACCTCCTCTAAGGTTGTGATTTGACATGAGATCATAGTGATTAAATGCGTTCATCCTTTTAGTTGTCTGCTACTTCCCCTGTCTAGTAAAACAAATTCAATTCCCTTTACTTATTTTATTACAATTTAATCAATCATTCTAGCTTTTAAAACTGTGCCAATTAAAACTCAGATTTAAGACCACCCATTAGCTCTTGGGACGACCTCGAATTTACCAAACCTGCATTACATACGACCGGGTTCTCTACCAGTTAGTGCGTTATAGACTATAGGTGAAACGAGTTTTATAAATTTTAAACTTGGCAAATAATTATTTAATACAATTTACACATCATTAATAATTGTAGATGACTACTCAAATTATACTTGGGTTGTGTTTGTAGAATCTAAAGAAGATGTCTTAGAAAGATTTAAAATATTGTGCAAAAAACTTAAAAACCTACATGATTGTTCTATTGTTTCAATTGTAACAAATCATAGTAGTGAATTTGATAAATTGCAATTTGGGAACTTTTGTGGACAACATTGAATGCCTTATAACTTGTCGGGCCCGTTCACCTCTCAATCAAGTGAGATCTTTGAAAGATCATATCGCAAGTTAAGAAAGATGAGTCGTGCTATGTTAGACGAGCAATCCATTCCACAAAAGTTTTGGTGTCATGCTTTAAATACGCAACATACATATTTATTAGGGTCTATATTAGAAAATTCATTAATAAAACACCTTATAAAATCCTTAGAAATAGAAAGCCGTCATTAGAGTATTTTAGAGTCTTTGGTTGTAAAGTATGTATACTTAACACTAAAGTACATCTCACCAAGTTCGACCCAAAGTCGTACGAAGGTATGTTTTTAGGATACTCTTAAATTAGTAAAGCATACATAGTGCTTAACAAGGAAACAATGAGGATTGAAGAATCTCTTAATGTTACCTTTGTTGAGAGCTTGCCCGAGCCCAAGTCATCTTCTTTGGTAGAAGATGATAGGATTGATGAACCCGAACTTCAAGATCGCAATAGGTCTCCGTCATTATAAGTTAATGTTTCGGATGAAGGCTATCCTAAGAGTCTAAAAGAAGCTAGAGGTCACCCAATAAAACAAGTAATTGGTGAGTTAAATGAGAGAAAACATAGGTCTAAGACTAAACAAGCTTAGGATTTTTTGCATGACATTTTTCAAAGTCCAAATTACACGAGTCTAGTTGAGGATGTTCATGGTTTACATGCACCATAGGATATCAATTTAAGAGTGTGAGGGGTCAAAAATAAAAGTAGAATTCTAAAAGTTGTTTGCATACCCTTTTAGAAATAATCGGGCTCTTAGAGCTTATATGCTTATGTGCTATGTGCTAGGACTTATGTGAAAGACATGGAAGTTAAGCAACATTGTTGTTTTAACAAAATGAATGATAGATGTCAATGCGTTATTCAAACTATAGTTGACATATCTCAGATTCTACATGTCAAACCTATGTGCTATGAGCATAATATTTAATCTACATCTACTCAATATTGTAATAACTATCATCTCACATATATAAATATGCGAAATTGACGTATTCAAAATATTACATGATCTATTCCCTATGATAGTCATGATGGATTAAATAGACAAATTCATTGACAAAATCACTTTGGATCACAACTTACCCTTGTGTTGAAAATTTTACATTTGTGTCAACTTGTTCATTTTATGTGTTGAATGCATGCATACTTGTAGGAACTAGCTTGTGTAACCAAATCATCTAACTTCAATATTAAACTAAAAGGATTCAAACAATAACCTTAGTTTCAACCAAGTATCATTAGATTCTCCATCTAAAACTTCTAATTACTAAGACATAATCCATTCTTCATTAGAGTACCTTCCCTACAAAAGGCATAACTACCTTAAAGCTTTAAGGAATCAAAAGTACTAAGTCCAATCACTCGAAAGCTCTTGTTGAATCTAAAATATTATACCTAGCTCAACTTTTACCATTATAAAAGGATATCAAATGCAATCACTATCATCATCACTCACACTTATCAACTCCTTCTTGTATGGCTCCTAGATGTCTCATGGAATATGGAGACTCAAACTATGAATCCCAAAAAACATCTAATCTTCTTGAAGGTCACCACTGTAACATTATAGTCATAGTCACAACTAGCATAACATTTCCTTTTACAATCTCAAAATGTTTCTCATTTGTTCAACTACCATTCTCCATTTATCCGCGCCACATTCAAGAATTTTATGCCAAATACTATTTTAATAGAATATCCGTAACTCTTCATTTTAACATGTACGGTCATTAATATGCATGGCATTTAAGTGATCTAGGAAAGAACATGAACATCTCATATCATGGTCTAATGTTCTATTGTATATCATACAAAACAAAAAATTTCATAAAAACCAAATTCTATCATCGCACCTCAAGTAGCAAAGATCCCCTAATTAATGGTGCCTCCATTCAAAACACTATACACAAACCTAAGTTTCATTGTGAATGAGTGACTTCTCCATCATGGGATAAATCATAACTCAAAACTCGATTGAAAGTCTAGGCGGATATATTAATAACTGATGACATCAAATAACGTCACTTTTATAGCATCATTTATCTCATGTAAATAACCCATTTTGTATAATTATTGCAAAGAATTGTTACTTAATCATTTGTATTTGAGAATTACAGTAATTATGGAGTACTTGGTGAAAGTTAACTAAAAGGCACGCAATCTGGAGCTTAAACAAAGACATTTGGAGATTACTGTTCTGACAACCAATACGCCGTATCCATCAAGGAAGATACGGCGTATGTGTGCCTACACTTCACCAAAGACCACGAAGAAAACAAGATCCAATACGCCGTATCTAGGAATGACCAATACGCCGTATTCAAGCTATATGGAAATAAAATATTTTGGAAGATATCAAACGTGGTCCCTACTCCAAGAAATCCCCAATACGCCATATCAACCTTTTTCCAGACCTTATAAATAGAAAACTCAAAAACGAGTATGAAGTGTGCTTAATCATATTCTCGATACCTAAATCATAAAAGTCAGTTTTCAGAGGAGAAAAAGAGCAGAAGAGGTCGAGCAACGCAATTAATTCCATAGGAGACAACAAGTAATTTCTTGTACTCTTGTAATCGTTCAGTTTTTGGTATCATTCGTTAACTCGGTTAGTTTACCTTGGCTAAATTATTAGTCTTGTATTGATTATGACGTTTGAAGGCTAATACCTTCGGGTATTAGCCATTATTATAAAGATCTGAATGTTTGGTTTGTTTATCTCGATTGCTTAATTTATCGTTGATTGCTTGTTTATGTTTATCAATTTATACTCGTTTACGTGCTTTTGTATGCGACCTATCATTCAACTGGATCTAGTGATACGGACTAAGTAATCTAGATGCCGGGATAGCTTTTCATATAGTGATTTATACATCTAGACCAATAGGATCACAAATAAAGACCTATCTTGGCCCTTAGATTACTGTAGGTGACCTAGGGATCAACGAGTACGTTCTCGATTAATTGGTAAAGACTTGGTTAGTGGACTACTAGTGCATGAATTTCAATTAAGTAGTAAGTGGGTAAAGTCTCCATGAGCTAGGGTTTAACAAGATCACCATTGCTTTAATCCCTAAGATAGATTATAATTAGCAAATAAGGATACTTTATGCAGATGCGTTTAATTGTGACAGAATTCTACGTGTCTAGGTTTAAGGAAGAAGTATCGCCTTAATCTTAAGAATGCTATGCCGCCTCGAGATAAGTAATCATTGCACTAACAAATCAATATTCTGATTAGATTAATAATGGTTAATACAATTTTCTTATATTTTGCTAGACCGCTCTTTTATCTTCTGTTAATTTGCTTGCGTGTGTTTTAGTGTCTTAAATTGGTTTTAGTCGCCACAAAACCCGTGCCAGTCTCTCAGGCTGAAAACCCCCCCATATCTATTAGATTTAGGATTAACATAGGTTTAGCATAGGTTTAGCATAGATTAGACTAACTTAGATTAGAAAAACCAAAGTATTAATAAATTGGAAGTGTTTCTCGCTCTTAGTGATGGACACCGTACTTACCACGAAACTACCACCGAACGGGTACACTGCCTGTTAAAGTGTTGTTTTTGGTAAAGTCGGCAAAATATAAATTTAAAACTTGAATCATAAAATTAACACCACACAACGACACAATCAAGTTTTTGGCGCCGCTGCCGGGGAGTGAAAATTTAATCTTGATTTTTATTTGATATTTTGGTTTTTAACATTAGATTAAATCTAACCGTTAGGATTAGTATAATTTAGATTAGTGTATAATTCTGTATATTCTGTATATTTGCTTGTATATTTGTGTGTTTAATCGTTTGCGTATTTAATTGTTTTCTCTAATACACTGTTCTGGTTGATAAACCGATATGGCGTATCCACTTCCATTGGATACATCGTATTCAACTCTCTATCCAGTACATCGTATTCATTCAAAAAGATTAATACGACGTATTCAGTTCCATTGAATACGGCGTATTGACTATCTGATACAGTAAGAGATTTGTTTTTTCACATTCAAATATATTTGTGTTTTCTTTCTCCTAAGCCCATCATACTTATAACACCTCGTGTTTTAGGACAATGTACGACGTTAATAAAGTCACCAATTATCTTTAGTATTGTACGCGTTTGCTCTTAAACCGTAAACGTTAAGTTAAATCACGTAAACTAAAAATGATCATTCAATGTAAACGGGCATTAAACAATTAAATGTTTACATCAAACAAGTGTTATATGATTATTTAGAGGATAATTAATAACTTTGTTCATCTTATTTTTATTGGCTACGTAAAATGCTTACGTTTCGCGATAAAACGCGTTTCGGCATTCCCGGAAGCACCAAAACCTAACTACGCTTAAACGAATACCCACGATTATACCCAATACCCAAAATAATCAATATAACATCACATGGGAGCCTATGTGGCCGAAATTTTCAAGATAGGACCAAGAGATATCAACTTGCCCTAAATATCTAGATATTATAGATATCTAGATATTATAAATATCATGATCGTGGTAATCAAGCTGGGAATAACAGGGCTCCAGCGAAGGTGTATGCGATTGGAAATGCGGGGGCAAACCCAGACAACGTCGTTGCGGGTACGTTCCTTCTAAACAACCGTTATGCTTACATCTTATT
>BQNB010074431.1:2241-31794 GCA_026074375.1 Tanacetum coccineum | reverse complement strand
ATCGCCCCCGTTTAACCACTTATTCAATATTAGTTAAAAAACTAAACTAAGATAAAAAAAAATTATAAAGTTTACTTAACAAGGCTTTAAGAACAGGAGTTCGTCATCCTTGACTTTTCACAATCCCCAAACTAAGCTTAAATGCTAATTGTGTACGCATTAGCCACTTTTCACTCCCTTATTCCTAAGTCCTCTAAGGATTTTATTATTATTATAGGTGACAAATAAATTATGTCCTTATTATCATAAAGGTGCCCGGTTTAGACCATAATTAGTTTGAAATCATTTCCTAAGAGACGATATGGTGAGAATAAGGTCCACTTTAAGGTTCTAATTTTGCATGAGTTAGGGGTTATCCTTTTTATTTCATCCGAAACAGCTTAACTACGAGTCCAGAGACGGAAGCTTTATTTAGATAACCTCGGAGTCGAAATTTGGCTTTATTATTATTATTATTGCAATATTTTTATCCCTCGGTCCTTTAAACAACTAACACATCGGGCGTCCTAACCGACAAGATGCAGCAAAATTTTATCAGTCTCGGATTAACATTTTTATTATTGTTACCTTCACCCTTTAAACGACTGCAGCATCGGGCGTCCTAACCGACAAGAAGCAGTGGTCTTATTTCGGCTTCGGTTTAGCACATTATTATTATTATTATTATTATTATTATTATTTAGCCAAATTTCAAGTCCTGTGGTATTTTAACTACCGAGACATCGGGCATCCTAACCGACAAGACCTAGTAGCCTATTTCTCCACAACAATGACAGAACCTCGATGTGTACCTTACTTTCACCAGAAGGAATCTATACGAAGGTATTTAAACTTAGAATCACAAAAACCAAAGTAACTTTAGTTATTTAACAATTTTATAACGTTTATTAAGCTGGTGGAAGCAAAAAACCACAATTAATCTCTATGAGCTCTAAAAAGATCCAACTACTCCACGCTTAGCATCTAACTTATATTTAACTATATCATTTTTCGTTCTTTGCAAAATTTTAAAGTTAAGCAAACGCTTAGTCTCGAAAGCTAAGGGGAAAGTAAGAGTGCAAAACTCGGTCAAGTCAAACTATCCCTAGTTCTACGGGCCTACTTATTACTAACATTTTTATGTTTTTATATTTTTTTCTATTTTCTTATCATAATTTCTTTTCTTTTTTTAGCATAAAATAAAACATAAAATTGGTTAAAATGGGGTTGCGTAGGACACAAACAGGCACAGGTATGATCAATTTTGACAGAAATCCCCCCACACTTAGAATCGAACATTGGCCTCAATATTCAAAAATGTCGGGTTTTACCTCCACATTTAGGAACAAAAAACAAATGCAAAAAGTTCTAAGTGTGAAAGGGGAAACAATATATATGATCAGGATTGAGGATTCTCAAGATATAAATATGAAGATCGACCGGAGACCGAGTGATTGGAGGATTGAAAACAAGCACGGGTCTTCACGATCTGAGGGAATCCTGCAAGAAAAAACTAAGCAGAAGATCAAAGACCGGATGATTGGAGGATTGAAAACAAGCACGGGTCTTCATGATCTTAAGGAATCCTGCAAAAAAACGGGAAACCACGAAACACAACATGGAGAGAAGCACTCCCTCACACTTATTCATTACTAATAATACTACTAAACTAATATATTATTACTATTAAGAAAGATAGAATGAGAAAGAGAACACGGGTTGCCTCCCGAGAAGCGCTTGTTTTTGTTCGAGTCTCTAGCTTGACTCTGGTGTTATTTCATTTTAGGTCCATGGTCAAATGCATCACCCGATGTGAGGTGAGGATGGTAATAACAATACATCACCTCCTTAGGTGATTATGCAGCAGGACGGGGTGATGGCATATGATGAGAACTAAAAGAAGGGGTCTCCATCACCCTCATCTTCCCACCCGACTATGTCAGGGAGAAGAATGGATCAAATCTTTCCACTTCCCTTAAGCAAATCTGCTTAGGATCAGGAAGTGGTGGAACTAGTGAGGAGGACTCTGTAGGTAACAATGCTTGAGATACATCAGAAGATGTGTCTTCATTAAGCAAATGTTCAAAATAAAGAATGTCACCCTCTGAGTCGTGATACCTATCATCAATTTTAGTAGGAATTAAATCGTCTAGGCCGAACTCATCGATGAGCTCCTTAAAAAGGTCACTAGTCTCAGATGATCTAGACATCAAATCAGAATTACCTAAAGCTTCATCAAACACTCTTAGTATTGGGACAGGGTCATCGGTTAGTAAACGTTCTAGTTCTTCTAAATTTCCCTATCCCCCGTTAAGAGGGTATCTAAATCATCTCTCAAAAGTAAATCGATCTTTTCATCTCCCAAAACAACTTGGTAGGGTGAGGGCAGTGTGACTAGCAAAGTGGACTTATCAATAATTGGAGTCAACTTAGGGAGGTCCAGACTACTAATGTCCTCAAACTCCTCATCAAAAAGCGGGTTATCATGACATAAAGTAGAATCATCATTAAAGTCAAAGAGAGGGTTTGAGAAAGTCACATCATAAGATCTAAGTTTTGTATCATCTCCTAAAGGCTCAGCAAACATTCCTTTGGTTAAACTCGGATTTTTAAGTAAATGACTAAAAAGTCGCTTAACCAAATGCCTAGGCAAGCCAGCTACATCCACGTTCTCCATCAAAAAGTTGACTACTTGTTCTCCTAAAGGCGAATTGATATCAAAATCTTCTTCCCTAACATCAGTGGGGGGTAAAGGTGTAGTAGCAGGCATATCACACTCTAAATCACTATCAGATGTCACCTCAGACTCCCTTGGGATTGGGACAAGATCATCAAATGGTTTATAAGGAGATGTAACCGGTTTGTTTCTTAATGTTGTGTTATGGGTTGATACTTATTGGTATGGTTGAATGAATCGAATAGTTGGATGACCTTATGGTCATTTAGTACGTAGAGGTCTCGGCATATTTTCTTCAAATAGATGTGGTTTAGTCTTGGTTTAGAATTTGTTTCAAATAGAAGAGTGTTGCTTATTAGTAGGATTGTTTTAGATTTATTTTAGATTTGGTTTAGTCTTGGTTAGCGTATTTGGTTAGTGTATCTTTGTTTGAAGAGTGGGCTTATTGTTTGATGAGATCGATTCCACACCTATGGCGAGGAGCTTACGGATTGTATAAGCTACTTTATTTTCTAAGTTTAGAGCATAATTAGATTTTACTAGCTTATTAGAGAATACAGTTTAAATGCTTTATAATCTATTAAGTAAAGAAAGTCCAAATAAGAAATAAACTTGGTATTTAGTCTAGTTTATATAATAGGGTGGTTACATTCTTATTGGTTTCGTCATTCGGGTTCTATCTCCTTTCTCTTTTCAATATTAGTAGTGTAGATTTATTTAGTTTATCATGTCTTTTATTGCTTGTTCGTTTATTATGATTAGCGAGTAGTTTATTTATGCTTGTTAAGTGAATTGTGATTTGCAAGTTAAATGTGAAATTAAAAAGGGATTTTTGATTAATAATTGTTATGATTATTTAGATTTCTTATTTGAATATTTCGAAAGGCAAAAGCCAAAGAAATAGTCAAAAATAAAATCTAGTAATTATTACCTTTTATAAGATATCATTTTTAAAATAAACCAACGTTGTGAGAAAATAATATTTTTACGGGTACTAATTCGTCATTAAAACCATTTTTTTATACTTAACGAACTTTTCACTTCACTTGACAAGCATATTCGTCTTATATATCTTTTTAGATCATTTTCGTTAGTTTAATATTTGGTTTATATTAGCTTATTTTTATATTATTAGTATAATTAAAAACCAAAATTAAAAGATATTCAAGCATTAAATTGGAAGTATTTTCGTAAATTTCAAATTCAATTTTTGTTGGGATACGACTCCGAAAGATTTAATTATTATTTTTCCTAAAGTGATTCTTATTTCTAACGGGATACTTAATATTATATACATACGGCTAATACGTATTTATAAAATGGCGCCGTTGCCGGGGAGAGTTGTACGATTTTTACGTTGAGTTTCGAGTTAGTGCCTTGAAGATCCTTTCTCTTTTGAAAGTTTATTTTCGTATCTAAAAAAAATATATAAAAACCAAAAAAATATTTTTATATTTTATATTTATATATTATATTAAAAATATCAAAAATATTTTTATATTTTATATTTATATATTATATTAAAATACCAAAAATATTTTTCTTTTATTATTTTTATAAAAATAAATAAAAAATAAAAATATTCTCTTTTATCCTTTTATTTCATTTAATTCTTATCTTCTTTATCCTCTTATCCGTTTAATTCTTCGTCATGTCTTCGTATAACCATTTTGGTTGCTCGTGGTGTGAAGGTCCGTTTAATGGTGGAAACTGTCCGGGCTGTAGCAGTGTAGGATCCAGAAATGAGTTTGTCTATGACCCAAATCCTTATTCTTATAATGAAACACCCGACTTCTTCAATCAACCTCCACAGCACCAATACGAGACATACTCGTGTGAGTTGTGTGGAGATAGTCCTCACTCTGGATTTGATTGTCAAACACGGCCCCCGCTTGTCTATGAGCAGGACCCGTGTAACAATCAAATCTTTAGTAATGACCAATCTCCATATTATTCTCTGAGTCAGCTACAACAGTTCGACTATTGTGAGGTCTGTGGAGGTCCACACTTTAGTTCAAATTGTCAAACTATGAACCCAATGCTTGTAACAATTATGGCTTTCCTTATTTTTACCAACCTTCGCAGTTCACACCCCCTCAGCCACTCCCCCTAAGCGAGTTAAAGCGAATAGATTTGATTACTTACACGATCGAATCTCAAGAACGATTCGACAAAACTCAAGAACAGGTCATTATAAATCAAGAGAAATTAAACATGGATTTTCAAAATGCATTAAACCATCTTCAAGAGATGATGAACCTTAGAAATTCAAATCAAGATCCTCCTGTTGACTTATATGATCTTAAAGAGAGTGACGAGGGAGATAATAAGATCGATTCACTTACCATGGAGCCTTCCGATACCTTTTTAATTGGGGATAAGGTTATTAGCACTACTCCCGAAAGGGAAAATGATAAATTCATAAAGTCTAGTGTTGATGATCTTGTTCCAATCCCAAGGGAGTCGAAGGTGACATCGGTTTATGATGATTTAGAGTGTGATATGCCTGCTACTACACCTTTGCCCACCACTGATGTTAGGGAAGAAAATTTAGATATCAACTTACCTTTAGGAGAGCATTTAGACACCCTCTTAATGAGGGATAGGGAAATTAACTTTGATCCTATTAGGGACATAGAAGAACTAGAACGGTTACTAGCCGATGACCCTGTCCCAATCCCAAGGGTGTTTGATGAACCTATAGGTAATTATGATTCGGTGACTAGATCTTATGATGTGACTTTCTCAAACCCTCTCTTCGACTTTAATGATGATTTTACCTTATGTAATGATAATCCGCTTTTTGATGAGGAGTTTGAGGACATTAGTAGTCTGGACCCCCCTGAGTCAACTCTAGTTATTGATGAGTCTTCCTTGCTAGTCACACCACTTCCGAAACTAGGCAGATTTACTCAAGGGAAGTGGAAAGATTTGATCCTTTCTTCTCCCTGACATAATCAAAGGGAAAGACGAGGGTGATGAAGTCCCCTTCTTTTGGTTTTCATCATATGCCATCACCTCGTCTTGCTGCATACTCATCTAAGGAGGTGATGTATTGCTATTACCATCTTTACCTCACATCGGGTAATGGATTTGACCATGGACCTAAAATTAAATAACCCTAGAGTCAAGCTAGAGACTCGAACAAAAACAAGCGCTTCTCAAGAGGCAACCCGTGTTCTCTTCCTTTTTCTATCTTTCTTAGTAGTAGTAATATATTAGTTTAGTAGTAGTATTAATAATGAATAAGTGTGGGGTGTGCTTCTATATTTTTTGTGTTTCGTGGTTATCTGTTTTTGCTTGTAGGATTCTCTTTGATCGTGAAGACCTTCGTGCTTGTTTTCAATCCTCTAATCACTCGGTCTTCATATTTATATCTTGAGAATCCTCAATCCTGATCATATATATTGTTTCCCCTTTCACACTTAGAATTTTTTGCATTTGCCTTTTGTGTTCCTAAGTGTGGGGGTAAAACCCGACATTTTTTAATATTGAGGCCAATGTTCGATTCTAAGTGTGGGGGGATTTCTGTCAAAATTGATCATACCTGTGCCTGTTTGTGTCCTACGCAACCCCATTTTAACCAATTTTATGTTTTATTTTATGCTAAAAAAAGAAAAGAAATTATGATAAGAAAATAGAAAAAAATATAAAAACATAAAAATGTTAGTAATAAGTAGGCCCGTAGAACTAGGGATAGTTTGACTTGACCGACATACCTGTGCCTATATGTGTTCTCACGCAACCCCGTTTTGACCAAAATTTTAATTTTATTTTATTTTATTATGATATATATATATTAAAAAAAATGATGAAAAAATTAAAATATATAAATAAGTAGGCATGTAGAACTTGGTAGCTTTTGACTTGATCGAGTTTTAAACTCTAGCTTTCCCCTTAGCTTTCGAGACTTAGCATTTGCTTAACTTTAAAATTTTGCAAAGGACGAAATATGGATTAGAAGTTTAAATATAAGTTTGATGCTAAGCGTGGATTAGTTGGATATCTTTAGAGCTCATAGAGGTTAATTGTGGCTTTTTGCTCCCACCAGCTTACTAAACGCTATATAATTGTTGAATAAAATAAAGTTGCTTTAGGTTTTTGCGATTCTTAGTTTAAATCACTTCGTAGAGATTCCTTCTGGTGAAAGTAAGGTACACATCGAGGTTTTGTCAGTGTTGTGGGAAATAGACTCCTGGACCATGGTCGGCTCGCATACCGATGTGGCAGTTGTTAAAAGACCGCAGGACTTGAAATTTGGCTAATAATAATAAAAGTTATGTAATAAACCGAAGCCGAAATAAGACTTCTGGATCATGGTCGGCTCGCATACCGATGTGACAGTCGTTTAAAGGGTGGAGGTAATAATAATAATAAAACTGTGGGCTGATAAAAGTTTACTGCATCTTGCCGGCTCACAACCGATGTTGCAGTCTTCAAAATAAGGCACATAGTTATAATAATCCGAGACTGATAAAAGTTTGCTGCATCTTGCCGGCTCACAACCGATGTTGCAGCCTTCTAAAAGGTCGAGGAAATTACCGAGGTCGAAATATGTTTGCTGCATCTTGCCGGCTCACAACCGATGTTGCAGCCTTCTAAAGGACCGAGGTTTAATAATGTTGCAATAATAATAAGTATAAAGCCAAATTTCGACTCCGGGGTTATCTAAATAAAGCCTCCGTCTCTGGACTCGTAGTTGAGTTGTTGCGGATGAAATAAAAAGGATAACCCCTAAATCATGCGAAATTAGAACCTTAATGTGGACCTTATTCTCACCATATCGTCTCTTTAGGAAAGGATTTCAAACTTTAAGATTTATCTTGTTTTAACTTTATATAAATAAGGAAATAATTTATTTTTCAACAATAATAATAATAATAAAATCCTTAAAGGATTTAGGAATAAGGGAGCAAAAAGTAGCCGTGTTTACATAATTAGCATTTGTGAGTAGTGTTAGCATCTAATCTTATATTTAGTTGTGATTTCGTTTTAAGCTTGGTTTCGGGATTGTAAAAAATCGACGATGACGAACTCCCGTTCTTAAATCCTATTTTATAATTGTATCCTAGTCTTTTTCCTCATTTTAACAAGGAGTCAAAATGGGGGCGTTTTCGGAACAAATAATTTTGTTAACCTTTTTAATGGACCTTTTATGTTCTTGTTTGATGTGAAGGGTTATAAAGTTAAGGAGGGTTAAATCATTTTTCTTTCCGGGGCGTGTATTGATAAACATTACGTGTGGGACCAACAATGACTTAGTGTAGGGGAATTTGATGTGTGCTAAAACACACATCATTTATACCCCGTAAAACACTATAAATCAGACTAAAAACGCAAAAATATGGAAAATTATATTGCAAATATGTTGTATTGTGTTTTTTATGTCTTGCGGGTACAAAGAATTGAAAACGAAGCAAGAACGGAGACTTTCAGTTAAGATTTAAAGACGTTTACGTGTTTTTCGAGATCAAGACGAAGTCGTGAAAATTCGAGTTCAACGGTGCCTTCATCTCTCATTGGGCCGGCCCGACGCCATTTATATGTGTCGGACCGACCCATATTTATTATTTGCTCAATAACCCAATCTGCTATTAATTGAAAAAGTCCAACACCGCAAGCCCAAGTCTGCGTTCGGCTCAGAAATGGAAGGTTCGGCCCATTACTACAGGAAATAGACTCGGCCCAGGTAGCAAGTCCTATGGATTGAAGGCCCATTTTCCTTGGCTTAAATGAAACGCATGTTATAAAAGTAAAAAGGAGAAGCAGACGCATGAGGCTATCATATCTTATCTTGCCAATTTTTTTTTCTTTTTTCGTTTCTCTTTCTTTTTCATTTTTTTAGTTTGGTAGATTAGAGTAGTAGTAGCAACTTAATAGATCGATAGTTTATTCCATTAATGTAGTTTTTTTATTTCCATTCTTATGTAATAGATCGGATTGAAGTACGATTCCAGATTTATGTTGTTATGATTTGTATAGTTTAGATGAGGGTTTTCCATGTTGCGTTAAGGATTCGTTCGTTCTATTGTATCAAGTATTCGGGAATTGATTTTTTTGGTGTTGATGTTTTGATGGTTTATAAGGAGATGTAACATGTTTGTTTCTTAATGTTGTGTTATGGGTTGATACTTATGGTATGGTTGAATGAATCGAATAGTTGGATGAGCTTATGTTCATTTAGTACTTAGAGGTCTCGGCAGATTTTCTTCAATTAGATGTGGTTTAGTCTTGGTTTAGAATTTGTTTCAAATAGAAGAGTGTTGTTTTATAGTAGGATTGTTTTAGATTTATTTTAGATTTGGTTTGGTCTTGGTTAGCGTATTTGGTTTGTGTAGCTTTATGAAGAGTGGGCTTATTGTTTGACGAGATCGATTCCACACCTATGGCGAGGAGCTTACGGATTGTATAAGCTACTTTATTTTCTAAGTTTAGAGCTTAATTAGATTTTACTAGCTTATTAGAGAATAAAGTTTAAATGTTTTCTAATCTATTAAGTAAATAAAGTCTAAATAAGAAATAAACTTGGTATTTAGTCTAGTTTATATAATCGGGTGGTTACATTCGTATCGGTTTCATCATTCGGGTTCTATCTCCTTTCTCTTTTAAATATTAGTAGTGTAGATTTATTTAGTTTATCATGTCTTTTATTGCTTGTTCGTTTATTATGATTAGCGAGTAGTTTATTTATGCTTGTTAAGTGAATTGTCATTTGCAAGTTAAGTGTGAAATTAAAAAGGGATTTTTGATTAATAATTGTTATGATTATTTAGATTTTTTATTTGAATATTTCGAAGGGCAAAAGCCGGAGAAATAGTCAAAAATCGTATCTAGTAATTATTACCTTTATAAGATATCATTTTCAAAATAAACCATCCTTGCGAGAAAATAATATTTTTACGGGTACTAATTCATCATTAAAACAAATTTTTTTATACTTAACGAACTTTTCACTTCACTTGACAAACATATTTGTCTTATATATCTTTTTAGAGCATGTTGACAAAATATAATGCATAAAAACATTATTAATATTTTTCACATCTTTACGTTTTGATAATCACAAAATATAAAAACGTTCAATATAAAATTAAACGTAAACAAGTAATTCGTAGTAAATTTTTATTTTGATAATTACATCACTTAAAGGTATGAATAAATAAATGCTTAATGCATTTTATGATCAAATGAAATTTTTATTCAACCTCAAACTTTTATAGAATGTTGTAAACATTTTTATAAAAATTACAAAACATTTTCTACAATTAAAAGAATTGTTTTATTCAAAATAATCATTTTAAAATTCAAAATTTCGGACCTAAAACAGCTAGAAAAGTTTCAAAAAATTCCCCCTACACAAAGACAAACTAGGGAGTCCCTAGTCTTGCGCGACCCCCTTAAATACACGGGCGACCCCCTTAATTTTAAGGGGACCACCCACCTATTTAAGGGGACCGCCCATAGGTAGACGCTCTCCCAGTTTGTCCTATAAATACTGGATTTTTCCTTACTATTTTCTCACCTTTTGCACTCATTCTTTCTGTTATAAAATAGCCCACACATCTCACTAAAATCCTTTGATTATTTAATCATAAAGCTTTGTTTTCAAGTGATCCAAGCTTAATTCCTCAAGTGCAAGTTTAGCTTTATTCTAAATGTAATTTAGGTTCCTTATGTTAGCTTAACAAAACAGTAGTGAAAAAAAGCCCTCTAGGCTAGTTAGTGCCCTATCTAGTTCATGGCCTTTAAGTGCTTTCCATCTTATTTTCTTTGCTTAATTCTTTTCTTTTATGCTTATTAGGTTTAGCCTCAAAGCTGTTTTAGCTTATCTGCTTTTCCTTTAACTTATTGATTCCAAAAAGCCAAAACAATTTTGCTCATAAGTCATTAGGCTATTTTTTATAAAACTGCAACAATCCACCAATTCCATCCCCCACCCACTTTTTAATCTGCTTATTTCTAGCTTATTAGGGAGTTTCATCAAAAAATGTTTTTATTAATTTAAAAAATAGGGGGGGCCTTATATTTACTTTATTTAGCTTTTTCTTTCAAAAGAAAATTTTAAAAAAAAAATGTTTTATCAAAAAGGGTGGCCACAGGTTTCGAACCTGTGACCTCTCCTTCACACACCCAACACTTTAACACACACTCTCATTATCAGCTCGCCCTTGAGACTTTTCGGTTAAACCTTTGCACCCTTTAATATTTAACCTCAATTTTTAGTTTTAGCTTATTAGGCTTATTTGCTTTTTATCAGCTTATTCCGTTTAGCTTATTTCCAGTTTTTATTTTTCTTACATTAGTAATAGATTAAAGTATTTTCTGTAATCTTTATAGGATTTTAATAATTACTTTACTATTTTTAATATTTAATTTAGATTAAATATGTTTTTAATTCATAAAAAATTAAATAAAAGTAAAAAAAAATATTAATTCTTTTTTCTAAAATTATTTTTTATCATTTAGGTCTGTTAGAAATTAAATTTACATTTTTAGGGTTAAAATTTGATAATTTAGGTTTTAGTCGCGTTTTTAAAATTCCCGTTATCGTTTTAATGTTTAATGTTTTAATTGTGCCTTTTTAGATTAGCGTGCCTTAAATTTACTTTCCATTTGCGTTAGTAGAATTAGAAACCAAACCCAAATCTTTTATGAAAATCAAGCTCGATTCCCGACATAAACGTGAATTTCCATTCACCTCTCACCGAGGAGAACGATACCCGTGTTGATTACTAATTATTCTTTCCTAAGAATAATTTGTATGATACTTTGCTTACGTATATGTATATGTTATTGTATATATTATATATACCTAAAGGGTTTATTCTTTGATATTTTCTATTGGTCAAATTTGGAATATCATTAGTCCTTATAGTTGTGTCTAGGATCGCTTTCAGGCTTAACTAGTTAATTGGATATTGCCAATGGTTTATTGATCGTGTTGACTATCAGGTGACCTAGATAATTCAACAAGTAACCTTCTGATTCCATTGGATAGTTGGAAAAGTGGAGTACTAGTGTATGAATTACCATTAAGCGGTAAGTGGGTAAAGTCTCTATAAGCTAGGGTTTAACAAGATCACCATTGCTTTAATCCCTAAGATAGATTATAATCAGCAAATAAGGAAGCTTTATGCAGATACTTTAATTGTGACAGAATTAATGTGTCTAGGCCTTAGGATGATGTAACGCCTAAGTCTTAAGAATGATATGTCACATCGAGAGAAGAAATCATTGCACTTAATAAACAAACCAACTTTCTAATCGAATTAATAATGGCTAATACAGTTTTCTTATATTTGGCTTGACCGCTCTTAGATCTTTTGTTAATTAACTAGCGTGGGTTAAAGTGCCTTGAATTGATTGTAGTCACCAACCAAACCGTGCTAGTCTCTTAGGCTGAAAACCCCCTTTTCTCGTTAGAATTAGGATTTAGACTGACATAGGTTTAAATAGAATTAACATAGATTAGATAACCAAGATATTAATTAAATTGATAGATTTTACCTCGCTTTAAGTGTTTCGGACACTCTATTACCACGAAAGATACCGATCGGGTACACTGCCCGTTAAAGTGTTATTTTTGGTTTAGTCGACAAAATATAAATTTAAAAACTTGGAATCAATAAAATATACTCCACCACACGACACATATATTTTTGGTGACGCTCTGTCTGCCGGTGAAAAACTAGACTCAAACAAAGGGGATGTTATGATAAACGACACCAATGTGCTACCAAAAGAACCTGTAGTAGTAGAACTCGAAAAGCCAGTAGGATCAAACAAAGTCCTCACTAATGATCAATCTCAGATAACTAGTGAACCTGTTGTTCAACCATCAAATGAAGTACAAACAACACCAGTTCTTTTCCCTAGAAGATTAAGAATAGAAAAAGAAGAGGCTCAAAAGAAGAAGTTTTAGAAATTAAAGCAACTCCACATCAATTTTCATTTCATCGAAGCCTTAGCTCAAATGCCAAAAGTATGCAAATTTCTGAAAGGTTTGCTAATAATAAGGCCAGACTAAGAAGGGGAAGTCATGCAAAATCATTTAATGAACGGAGAAAGGATCCAGGGAGTTTACTATTCCTTTGCGGACAGTGGAGCAATACACATTGATAATGCATGCAGATTTTAGGAGCTACCATAAGTTTAATTGCCATACACTATACACCTGTGTTTTCAAGTCATGACGACGTCGATTAATCTTTTCTACGTTTCGTAATAAAAATGCGTTTAGGCATACCCGGAACCACCAAAACTTTTCTACGCTTCAACAAATACCCACTTTTATACCCAACACATAAAAGTTATAAAAATATATCATAGATATCATACATATGCCGAAATTTTTGTAATGTATACAAAGTTATATAATGAAAAACCTTGCAAGTTGGTTTTGTATATCACTTTTCATTTAAACATAGCCATACCTTGTTCCCTTTGACCAACTAGTCTTCCTAAAGACCATGAAGATGTCTTGGACCAACTATTTCAATCTTTTTTGACAAGTCTTCCCATTATATACATGCATAATAGTGATTGGAGCTCCCTACATGCATTAAACACTTAGCAAATAAAAAATCACAAAACTTTCCTTTGGTGCTTCTACAACCCCGGCTCAAACTCCCGTTTGTTGCACAATTTACAAAATTTTATACAACAATATACCACCTCTACCACAATCTATCTAAGACATTCTAGATGTTTCCAAGTATTGGCTAACATTTTTCAAGTATTAATCAAGAACAACAAAAAGGCTAGGGTTTTTATAAAGAAAAACTAGGGCTTTTCTTTGTTGCAAGCTTTTTAATTTTACATCTAAACAAAGGGTTTAGTTTTTATGGTCATCATCTTCATTCACCAGAGGTCATCTAGAACTCTTTATGATTTCTTTATTTATAATTATATGCATAGTTAGGTTCTCATTGTAGCTTGACAATCAACATTTAGATTTTGCGATATGTAAAAAGGAGTTTTTACTTGTTGTCATTATTGTACACTTTCTATAGATCTTATGAATGGTTAATGACATCATGTTAAATTAGACACATAAGTGATTTAGACTCTTGGTTATTAAGCATAAACTGATTAGGTATCTAATTAGGGTTTATAAAGTTACATAAATGTTACAAGTAAAGGAAAAGGTAATAAACCTGTTAATGCTGATTATGGACTTTGTAGTAATGTCATATGATCATTTACAATAAGGTTATAATACGATGGGAGACTTGTACATACATGGTTTTATGTAAAATGGTTAATATATAAAAAACTAGTTAGTGATTTATGGTTTAATTATGAAAAGTTTTATAATTTATAAAGGATTAGGATAGACTTGTAAGATTGGCCAAAAACGATCTATCTTATAGGAAACTATGGACACAAATATATGTTTGATATCACATTATATATAAAATTATAAGACTTTTGGTGCTTACAAATAAATGATAAATTATGGAAACAAAGGTTAACATAGGACCTAGCAAAATTCACTCCCACATTTCTAGTCCAAAATTCGTGTAAGTAAAACTATATTATTTATGTTTGATAAACTTCTGCACATTATGACGATTCCTAAAAGGTAAGAACTTGTTCCAACGGATTAATAACGAAAAAGTTACGTTAAAACGAGTTTTACGTTAATTAAATGATTTTTTAATAACTTTATTAAAACTCATCAAACTGCACGTTTGATTATTTTAATGAACCCTAAAAAAACATTTTTTAGGATTCCAATAATGATAAGATCGCAATTTTTCAATTTATAACGACTAAGTTATGAAATTTCGCGGTGTTTTCGATAATTAAAAGTTTGTAAAAATGATTTTATAAACATGAACAGATAAAAACACTATCTGACAGAAAAGTTATATTTTTGTAAACTCACTAAAATTATAGAACTTTCAATAACGTGGTGCGTGCTCGATAGAATCGTTAAAAACGGAGCCTTTAACGAATAAAATACGACGTTTATGGGTTTTTAACAACAACAAAAACGATTTAAGTAAAAACTCCTGTTCTGGTTATGGTGAACATAAAGGTTATGTTCCTTCAGAGGACCAAAATTATGAAAATGTCAAATATCGATAACTCTGTCTTAAATACGAAAAGGTGGACATAAGAAACGCAGAAAACCGACTAAACGCGAAGTTACGGCGTATTTACAAAGTATGTTTATAATGTTTAATATTTTTAAAGCATGTTTTCACTCAAACAATTAGACCCGATATCTCACATACCAAATCCTTCAATTGATGGTGATTAGCTATATAGAATTATGCATGATAGTAGTTAACAGTGTGATTAGTACTTATATGACCTTAATTTAAATAGGTTACATCTGATCGATTTGCGTGACGCACTATTTGTGATACACTTGGTATTTGCTCACTCAAGGTGAGTTCATAGCCCCACGTTTTACATGTTTTTGTTTTATAAGTTTTTGGGGTGAAAAACATGCAATGCTTTACAATTGGACACAAGTGGTTAAGTTTCATGTTATGATTACGTGTTGCCTAAGTAGCGATAACCCATATCTGAGCCCATTATCATGAACTGTCAATTGCGGGATTGTGAGCGCGAATGTTATTAATAGATCTATTGGGTTTGACAACCCCGTTCGGGTGATTAGCTATCACGGACAACGAACGTATACCATGTCGAATATAGGATGTTGCGGGTTAGAACATCACCACGGGCAATGTAGACCATTTATTTGGTATTCATTCATGTCAAGCTTCAGTGTCATGAGCTTAGAGCAACGTAATTACATTTATATGATGTCTGCATCTGTTGCATTATCATACACTTGGGAAATCTTGTGGTCCTACAATATATGATTTATCAAACCTATGAATTCACCAACATTATTGTTGACGTTTTAAAGCAATGTTTTTCAGGGGATCAGTAAGCACGAGGTGCAAGGGATACATTGGTGGTTTTGATTGGGATATCATGCATTAAAGATTCTTGTCGGCAATTACATTTTGTATATCTGTAGGGCTAGATATCTTGTGTACTTGAAACAATGGACAGTGAAGCTTCGGCTTATGTAACAAATACTTTGTTAAATCCAATGTATCAGTTTTAAACGACTTTTTGGTCGTTCTATATACATCTTGTGTTATTGATCTATGAAGTAACATGCCCCGGACCCTTATTCCGCTGCGACCCAATTTGGGGGTGTTACAGATTGGTATCAAGAGCCAAGGTTATAGAGAACCAGGTCAAATGTTTTTGATGGACTATAAAACGTTTTCTAAAAGTTTGTTTTTTAACAAAGGGGTCTTTCACGGGAATACATAGTGCATACATTATGCATACATTACTTGTTGATTAGTTGGTTGGACCTAGATGCTCATTACTTGATATAACATTTGTTATGGATGATAAATGTATTATTACTCTAAGAGTCCTTATATTAAATACTAAATATACGCTATCATTGGATTTTCAGATTATAGTCATGTAGATTCAGATGAATCGGGGATCTCATACTATAGCCCGGTAGTCAGTCATATGAGGACTTATCAGACATAGGATCACGAGAGCCGATGCTCACGATGTTCTTGAGCTACCCTACTTGCTAACGGCCTATAGTGGGAGGCGCTTCTTTCAGGACCCACCCACTCCAGATTTTGTGCCTGGCCCTGAGAAGAAATCCAGAGCAGGCACCACTTTCTCAAAACTATTTTCAGGTCCGAGCATGCTGACGATGAGATTGTTGTGAGGATCAGCCAGGTGCTAAGGATGCCTCACCAACTGCACAGTAACCTGATTATGTTCCATGGACTGATCCTAAGCAGATACGGTAGGAGGATGACGATGAGGCTTGAGGAGGATTATCGGACTATCCTGCTGATCGGAGGAGATGCGGAGATGATGAGCTGGACATCGAGGGAGGTATGAGGACGATGATATGGACATCGAGCCGACTAAGGTGGATGATGATGATGAGAGGATGTTGAGGTTTGTTGAAGGGAGGCGGAGGAGTCTACTAGACAACAGCTAATTTATAATATTTGATAGAGCGGTACGGCACCCAGCTCCTGCCTACCATGTAGTTGGTTGTTTACCAGCTACTGCTCCCATCTGCTGAGGAGACTGAGCCGTTTGAGTACTGATGAGATACGGCCACACACCACCTCACCCTGCATTATCGTATGACTGCTAGGTTTACTATTTCTAGAGGCCAGTACCTTGTGACCAGCTTGGTCTGATTCTGAGGTTGCCAGATGTCTTGTATTCTTTCCCACCAGCATCCCACTATCACATGCGTCTTCATCTCCACCCCAGATTCCTTTCCTACTGCCCCACCCCCGATACCCAGCTCACCAGTTCCACTATACCACCCTCACCTGTGTTATCAAGCACCACTCCTAGTCCTATTCGTTCATTGGGCTATCGAGCTGCCATGATTCGGATGAGAGCTGAGGCTGCAGCTACTTCCCATTCTCTACCACTACCACCACCCTTCATACTCTCCCCCACCAGACCATATGCACCACCACCTATGCCCACATCAGCTCCTACTTCATTACCACCATTGTTACTACCCTCTGCCAGTCGTGATCCAGACAGACACGAGGTTAACCTACCACTAGAAGAGGTTTTAGGTATCGCTCTTGTCTCAGTTACGAGTAGGAGGAGGTACGCCGCTGCTGCTGCTAGACAGCTGGAGGTCTTAGGGCAGATTACGGCTTTGTTGCCACTATGGATAGGGAGATCAGGCGTGACCCAGAGAGATATGTTGGGTATGGGATCACAGATTCGTGGGATGAGATTGTTGAGACCCTACAGGGAGCTCCAGTTAGTACTGACACAGAGTTGGGTGCACACGTGAGAGAGTATGAGTCTATGGTTAGGTGAGACACGGATGAGATCTACACGATGTTAGACGATGAGCAGAGTTAGAGACAGCTATTGGAACCGCTCGGTGTTCAATATGTGTTTAGGGACAAGACGTGCACATGCCTACCCGTCATTTGATGGAGGACTAAGGCTAGGAAGTCTAGAGTGGCTTAGGGTACGATCAATAGATGCGGATGTTGCTCTGCAGTGTGCCAGGGTTTTGTCACTACGCACCACAGTTCATGCACAGATGTCAGAGATCACAGAGTTACAGTTAGCAGATCGTAGTAGATAGAGAGCGATTTCAGATTTGCTAAAGACAGACCGCGAGAGGCATGAGGAGATGAGAGAGTTGAGAGCAGCTGATCGTACTCAGGACGCTAGCGATTATTCGACATTGGATGTATGCGACACTACAGAGAGAGAATGATTTCCACTTATTAGGGAACTTGGTCACCACAACTTGTAGGGGCAGGTGACAGCCTTACAGGGACAGGTGATGGCATTACAGGGGCATGTTACTGCATTACAGGGACAGCTGGGACCCGCTAGGGGTCCTACATAGCCAGAGCTGCCAGAGGAGGCTGGTAGCAATTCTTAGATTAGACTTTGTTATGGCTAGTCATTTGTTTATCGCCTATATGTATTCGGGTTTACTCCGGGCTAGTAAGGCTTTAGGGTTGTTATGTTTTATTTGTAACATATGATCATTTTGTATCTGAACCATTTCATGTATGTTTTCCAACTATATATGGAATGTTATATGGCCCACGTTTGTAATCGGAATTTGTTTATGAATGAATTTCTAATTGGGTTATATCATTGTTGATTACAATTCAGTTGTATAGTTCCCTATGTAAAGGTGATCTACCTTTATTTATCCTAGGATATGTCATGTCATGTTTGATTTTATGAATCTGAAAGGTATTGTTATTTTCTTGTTGTTGATTGAAGAAAATGGCACCAAAACGAGCCACAAGGTCAACACCGGTCACAACAACACCAGCCCCAACAGCAACCACAACCACTACGGTCACTAATGCCCAACTCCAAGCTATGATTGACCAAGGTTTGTCGTGTCGCTTGGCAGCACGTTAAGTGAGCAACACAAATGGCGTTGCCAGCCATACTTCTGGGAACGGTGTGTCAGGGGGATTGGAACGCGTTGCTCGAGAGTGCACTTACTAGGATTTATGAAGTGCAAACTCTGTATTTAAGGGCACTGAGGGAGTGGTTGAGTTTAACCCAATTGGTTTGAAAAGGAATGGAGCTTGTTTTTTTCCGCATAAGAAATGCTCGGTGGGAACACCAGATCAAATTTTCTACTTGTACTCTTTTAGCAGGTGCTCTAACATGGTGGAATTCCCATGTTATGACTGTTACTCATGATGTTGCATATGCAATGACTTGGGTCGATCTGAGAAAGAAGATGACTGACAAGTATTGTCTAAGAAACGAAATGAAGAAGCTCGAGGCTGAATTGTGGAACTTGAAAGTGATAGGTACTGATGTGGTCAAGTACAGCCAACGTTTTCAAGAACTAGCACTGTGTGTTTAGGATGTTCATGAGGATGTAGGACAAAATTGAAAGGTATGTCGTGGTATTGCCACCCGACATGTTGATCCATGGAAACATTGTAGCTTCAAAGCCAAAAAACACGCAGAGGCTGTTGAAATGGTCCACTTGAACTAATGGACAAGATAGTTAGTACCCATTGTGAACGAAAGCTGAAAAACAAGAGGAAGTTTGAAAACACTTCCCGAAACAATCAGAATCAACAACAACAAAATAAGAGGCAAAACACCGGCAGGGCATACACTGGCTGGATCGGGTGATAAGAAACAATATGGGGGATCTAGACCCCTATGCTCAAAGTGCAATAATACACCATGACGGGTCGTGTATGCTCCAACGTGCTACAAATGCAACAATTTGGCCTCATCGCCCTGTGACTGGTTAGGGGTGCGGGAAATGCCAACAACATTAACAACCAGAAGGGCACCGGATTGGGTCAAAGACCTACTTGTTTTGAGTGCGAAGTTCAGGGACACTTCAAGAAGGAATGTCCAAGGATGAAGAACAACAAAGGCAACCGTGGAAATCAAGATAGGAAGGACACTGCTCCAGCAAAAGTATATGACGGTGGGACGTGAGGGACTACCAGACTCCAACGTTCGTGACGGGTAGTTCCTTCTAACCAACCGCTATGCTTTGTTTTGTTTGATTTCTGGTGCCGTTAGGAGTATGTGTCTTTAGCAATTTAGTTTCCCTAATGGATATCTATGCCGACTACATTAGATCACTATTATGATGTCGAACTAGCTGACGGGAGGATAATTGGGTTAAACACTATCCTTAGGGGTTGCACATTAAATCTCCTGAACCACCCATTCAACATAAATTTAATGCCCGTAGAACTTGGTAGTTTTGACGCTATAATTGGGATGGATTGGTTGGCAAAGTACCAAGCAATCATTGTGTGTGCCGAAAAGATCGTTCGTATCCCCTGGGGAAATGAAACATTAATTATTCATGGTGACGAAAGCAACCAGGGACACGAGACTCGTCTGCACATTATCTCGTACTCTAAAACACAAGAATACATGCTAAAAGGATGTCCAGTCTTTTTGGCACATGTCACTACAAATGAGGTTGAAGACAAGTCAGATGAGTAGAAGCGGACTTGTGGAAGTCTGTAACAATTTAGTTCGAGATTTCCTGAAAGTCTTTACTTGAGGACTTGCCGGGGTTTCCTCCACTCGACAGTGGAATTCAAATCGATTTGTAATGGTGCAGCACTCGTAGTCGGGCGCCTTATCGGATTAGCACCTTATGAAATGAAAGGGGGGGGGAAGTTATCGAGCAACTAAAAGAAAACTATCTGACAAATGCTTTATAGACCTAGTTCTCACCTTGGGGAGCTCTGGTTTGTTTTTGTCAAGAAGAAGGACGGTGGATCATCTAGGTATGTGCCTTGATTACGAGAATTGAATCAATAACGGTGTAAGAACCGTTATCCGCTCTAAAAATTGACGATATATTGATCAGCTCCAAGGGTTCGACGTGTCTACTGAAGTCGGACCTAAGGTCGGGTTATCACCAACTGAGGGTTCGAGAAGAATACATTCCAAAAACCGCTTTCAGGACCCGTTATGGCCATTAGACATTGTTCATGTTATGCCGTTTGGTTTGGACAAAACGCTCATGCCGTATTCATGGCTTATGAATGGGTGTGCAAACCATATTTAGATAAATTCGTGATTGTCTTTATTGATGATATTTTGATATATTCAAGAACAAGTTAAGAGGACAGAAGAGCACCTTAAGACAAATCTTAGAAATTGATTAAGAAGGCAGGAGGTTTGTAGGCCAATTTTTTTCCAAAATGTAGAATTTTGGATTCCTAAAGATACAGTTAATAGAGTCACGTGATGATAAGTAAGGGTATTCATGTGGATCAGCAAGATCGAATCCATTAAAGATTGGGCATCTCCTAAGTCACCAATGGAGATTCGTCAATTTTTAGGTCTTGCTGGGTATTACCGGAGGTTCATTGAAGGGTTTTCAAAGATCGCTAAACCGATGACCAAGCTTTTCACTCAGGAAGAAGATCAGTTTGTTTGGGGTGATATAAAACAAGTAGTAGGCTTTTACTGTTAAAGCAGAAGTTGTGCAGTGCACCAATCCTGGCCTTACCTGAAGGAAGCGAAGATTTTATTGCATATTGCGATGCTTCAAAGAAGGGTTTGGGCGCTGTGTTAATGCAAAGAGAAAAGGTGATTGCTTATGCATCACGCCAACTGAAGATTCATGAGAAGAATTATACGATTCATGATTTAGAACTTGGAGCAGTAGTGTTCGCTCTCAAGATTTAGAGGCACTACTTGTATGGAACCAAGTGCAAGGTGTTCACTGATCATAAAAGCCTACAACACATTCTTAATCAGAAAGAGTTGAACATGAGGCAACGTTGTTGGTTGGAATTGCTCAGTGATTACGATTGTGAGATTCGTTATCACCCGGGAAAGCCAAAAACGTTGTTTGCTAATGCTCTAAGAGGAAGGAGAGAGATCACCATTAAGAGTTCGTGCCTTAGTTCCATGACTATTGGCTTGGATTTTCCCAACAAATCTTGAAATGCTCAGACTTGAAGCACGAAAACCATGAGAAACATCAAGATTATGAATATATTGATGGATATGTTGGTTGAAAACGTAAAAATTCCAGAGTTGCGATGCAGGAACAGGGAAAGTTTGGAAACCTCGTGCGGATGGAACTCTATGCTAATGGCCGCGACCGCCTGAGGATCTTGGAGTCAAGGTGGCAAACTCCAACACTGCAGGAGTTGGCTACCCTGTTATGGCGATTTGCGGACTGTGATCATGCACGAGTCCCACAAATAAAAATACTCTATACATCAGGGTTCTGACAAGATGTATCAAGATATGAGCTATATTGGTGGCCCACTAGGAAAGCCGACATCGCCACCTATGTTAGGCAGTGTTTGATTGTGCTAGTTCAGGCCGAACATTAATAGCCCTCAGGTCTAACGAATCCATTTTTGTTGGTACAGCCTAAGATACTTGAATGGAAAAAGGGGACAACATCACATATGGATTTTGTCACTAGTTCCTTAGACGTCGCAAGGATCAACACTTTGGGTAATTGTGGACCCGACTCACTAAGTCTGCATTTTTCCACCAATGAGAGAGTGATCCCTATGATAAACTTGCAAGAATTTACCTAAAGGAGGTTGTCACGAGGCATGGAGTACCTGTTTCAATCATTTGTGATCGCGACCCGAGGTTCGCATCCAACTTCTGGAGGTCACTTCAGAATGCTTTAGGTACAAACTTGGATATGAGTACTGCGTACCATCCAACATACAGTTCGTGGCAAAAGTGAAGAGGACAATTCAAACTCTCGAGGATATGTTCCATGCTTGCGTAATCGATTTGGGAAAAGGTTGGGTTAACCACTTACCGCTAGTTGAATTCTCTTATAACAATAGCTATCACGCTAGCATCAAGGCCGCACCTTTCGAGCACTTTATGGTCATAAAGTGTCGCTTCACTGTTTGTTATACCGAAGTTGGAGAAGCTCATAATACTCCGGTCGCCGAAACTGATTCAAGAGACAATGAGAGAATCGTCCAAATCAAGCAAAGATGCAGAGCCGCTCTATGATCGACAGAAAGTTATACGCGTCTAAAGCGTAAACCGATGTGATTCCAAGTCGGGGATAAAGTTATGCTTAAAGTTTCGCCTTGGAAAGGGGTGGTACGTTTTGGCAAACGGGGGAAGTTAAACCCCAGGTATGTTGGACCTTTCAAAGTATTAGGAAAGGTTGGAGAGGTTACTTACAAACTTGAGCTTCCAGAGGAGCTAAGTAGGGTTCACAATACATTTTACGTATCAAATCTAAAAAAGTGCTATGCCGACGAACCGTTAGCCGTTCCGTTGGATGGACTTCATTTTGATGACAAGCTTCAATTTGTTGAGGAACCCGTTGAGATCGTGGACCGTGAAGTTAAACGGTTGAAGCGAAAGCGCATTCCATTAATCAAGGTTCGATGGAACTCCAAGAGAGGGGTCTGAGTTCACGTCTTGGGAACGTGTAAGTCCATATTCAAGAAGATGTACCACAACCTCTTCACCAAGACCTGCACCGTCGTCAAGTGATACATCGTGCCTTGAGGACAAGGCTCGTTTTAAGGGGATAAGTCTATAACACCCTGTGTTTTCAAGTCATTGACGACGTCGATAAATCTACTATTTATTTTTAGTGTTGTACGTATTTGCTTGTGATTTCATGAATTAAGTTTAAATCGCGTAAGTTAAAAATTAGCGTTCAATGTAAACGGGCATCAAATAATTATAAATGTTTTACTATCAGCAATGGTTAAGTATATTATTTTCGAGGATTAATTATTAACTTTGTTCATTTTTATTTGTATGGTTTGTCTTCTTTGCCGTACTACCAAATAAATTGCGTAAAGTGATTACGTTTCGCAATAAAATGCGTTTAGGCATACCCGGAACCACCAAAACTTTTCTACGCTTCAACAAATACCCACTTTTATACCCAATACATAAAAGTTACAAAAATATATCATAGATATCATACATATGCCGAAATTTTTGTAATGTATACAAAGTTATATAAGAAAAACCTTGCAAGTTGGTTTTGTACATCACTTTTCATTTAAACATAGCCATACCTTGTTCTCTTTGACCAACTAGTCTTCCTATAGACCATGAAGATGACTTGGACCAACTATTTCAATCTTTTTGACCAAGACTTCCATATATACATGCATACTAGAGATAGGAGCACACACATGCATAAACACTTAGCAAAAAAAAAATCACAAAAACTCTTCTTTGGGTGGCTATCTACAACACGGCTCAAACCTCTTTTGTTGCTCTATACATAATTTTATTACAGCTATAACATCTATACACATCATATTAGACATTCTAAGATGTTTCTAAGTATTGGCTAAGCATTTTCAAGTATTAATCAAGAAAAGAAAGGCTAGGGTTTTATTAAGAAAACTAGGGTTTTCTTTGTTGCAAGCTTTGGATTTTAATCTAAACAAGGGTTTAGATTTTATTGGTCATCATCTTCATTCACCATAAGGTCATCTAGAACTCTTTATGATCTTTCATTTATCATTATATGCATATGTTAGTTCTATTGTAGCTTGAATCACCATTTAGGATTTTGATCATGTAAAAAGGAGTTTTTACTTGTTGTCATCATATTGTACACTTTTATATATCTTATGATGTTAATGACATCATGTTAAAATGGACACATAAGTGATTTAGACTCTTGGTTATAGCCATAAAAATGATTATGGTAGTAATTCGGGTTTAGAAAAGTTACATAACATGTATACAAGTAAGGAAAGTCTCTATACCTGTTAAGTTGATTATGGGCTGTAGTAATGTCATCATGATTCATGACAATAAGTTTTAAAACAAGATGGGATCGATTGTTCACACATGGTTTTATGTAAAATGGTTATATATAAAACTAGTGATTTATGGTTAATTATGAAAGTTTTAACTTATAAAGGATTATGATGGACTTGTAAAGATTGGACAAAAAGACAACATATGGAACTATGGACACAAATATATGTATGATATAACATATATATAAAATATAAGACTTTTGGTGGATTACAAAAATGATAAATAATGGAAACAAAGGTTTTTTATAAAATGGACATAGCTAATTCAATCCACTATTCTGTAAAAAATTCGTTGTAAGATAACATATATATTTCAGCGTTTTGTTTAACGTTCTAACATCATGACAGATCCGAAAAGGTAGAAACTTGTCAAACGGATTAATAACGAAAAAGTTACGTTAAAAACGAGTTATACGTTAATTAAACGGATTTTATAAAATAACTTTTATAAAAACTCTATCAAACAGCAAGTTTGATATTTTTATGAACTAAAACACATTTTTAGGATTCCAAAATGATAAGAATCGTAATTTTTCAATTTATAACGAATAAGTTATTAATTTTGCGGGTTTTCGATAATTAAAGTTTATAAAAAATGATTGTTTAAACCATGAATAGTAAACATATCATGATAGAATGTTATATTTTTAAAACTCATTTAAAAATTATAGGACCTTTCAATAACGTGAAGCGAGCTCCGATAGAATGTTAAAAAAACAGAGCTAACGAATAAAATACGATGTTTACGGTTATACAACAACAAAAACGATTTTATAACGTAAAAACTCCATGTCTGGTTATCCTTTATCTTGTGAACAGTATAGGTTACTTGTTCATCAGAGGACCAAATTATGAAAATGTCAAATATTGATAACTCGTCTTAATACGAAAAGATGGGCATAAGAACGCAAGAAACCGACCTAAACGCGGAAGTTATGGGTATTTACCAAAATTTGTTTAAAACGTTTTAATATTATAAACATGTTTTCACTCAAACAATTAGATGGTGATTAGCTATATAGAATTATGCATGATAGTAGTTAACAGTGTGATTAGTACTTATACGACCTTAATTTAAATAGGTTACATCTGATCGATTTGCGTGACGTATTATTTGTGATACACTTGGTATTTGCTCACTCAAGGTGAGTTCATAGCCCCACGTTTTACATGTTTTTGTTTTATAAGTTTTTGGGGTGAAAAACATGCAATGCTTTACAATTGGACACAAGTGGTTTTACGTTTTCCATGTTATGATTACGTGTTGCCTAAGTAGCGATAACCCATATCTGAGCCCATTATCATGAACTGTCAATTGCGGGATTGTGAGCGCGAATGTTATTAATAGATCTATTGGGTTCTACAACCCGTTTCGGGTGATCTAGCTTCACTGGACAAACGACCGTTATACCATGTTCGAATATAGGATTGTTGCGGGTTAGACCATCACGAGGGCAATGCTAGACCATTTATTTGGTATTCATCTATGTCAAGCTTCAGTGTCATGAGCTTGTAGAGCAAGTAATTACATTTATATGATGTCTTGCATTATTGCATTATCATACACTTGGGAAATCTTGTGGTCCTACAATATTGATTTATAAAACCTATGAATTACCACCTTATTGTTGACGTTTAAAGCAATGTTTTTTAGGGGATCGTAAGCTGAGGGGCAAGGGATACATTGGTGTGGTTGTTGATGGGGATATCATTCTGCATTAAAGATTTGTCGCATTACTCATTTTGTATTACTGTATAGGGCTAGAAATCTTTTGTACTTTGAATCAAGTGGAAGTGAATCTTCGGGCTTATAGTAACAAATACTTTGTTACATCTAATGTACCGTTTTTTAAACGACTTTTTGGTCGTTCTATATACATCTTGTGTTATTGATCTGAGAAGTAACATGCCCCGGACCCTTATTCTGCTGCGACCCAATTTGGGGGTGTTACAGATTGGTATCAAGAGCCAAGGTTATAGAGAACCAGGTCAAATGTTTTTGCTAGACTATAACCGTTTTCAAAAGTTGTTTTTATAACAAAGGGGTTTACACGGGACATACATATGTGCATACATTCATGCATACACTACTTGTTGCATTAGATGGTTGGGCCTAGATTGCACTCAGTAATTGATTAACCATGTTATGATTCTAAATGTTATATTACTTATAAAGGTCTTATATTACATACTACTTAAGCTATCTTTGGATTTTCTAGATTCGTCATGTCAGATTCAGATGACATCGGGGAGATGGATCACATACACAGCGGTGTCCAGGTCCATTTGAGGCACTTATAGACATAGGATCACCGAAGAGCGTTATGATCACGAGTTCCTTGAGCTATGCTACATGCCAGAGGACCATAGTGGAGGCCTCTCTTCAGGGCCTTACCCTCCTCTAGATTTGTGCCTGGCCTGAGGAGCTCCGAGCTAGAGGACACCACTTTCGCCAGATTATGTTCCAGGTCCAGAGCATGCTGACGATGAGATTGTTGCTGAGGATCCAGGTGCTGAGGATGCCTCACCCACTGCACAGTCACCTGACTATGTTCCAGAGACTGATCTTGAGGCAGATCTAGAGGAGGATGATGACGAGGACCCTGAGGAGGATCCTATCGACTATCCTGCTGAAGGAGGAGATGATGAGATTGACATCGAGGTTCGATGTAGGGACATCAAGCCCGTAAGGTGGATGGGATTATGAGATGGATGCTGAGGTTGCAAGGAGGCGCACCAGCTCCTGCCTACCTTGTAGTTGTTGCTTTACCAGTACTACCCCGTTACAGAGGGAGACTGAGCCGTTTGAGACGTGAGTCTGCGGCCACACAACACCTCACCTGCATATCGCTTCTTATGACAGCTAGGATTACTATTCCAGAAGCCAAGTACCTTTGGTACAGCATGGTTGATCTGAGGGTGCCAGATGCTTGCTATATTTCCCCACCAGCATCCACCACTGTCTCTTTTATATGCATTCATAATTGATATACATGTTATGATATAAATGTATATTACTATAAGAGCCTTATATAATATACTCATATAAGTTATTTCTGTTGGTCACAGTAGTCATGTCAGCTGATTCCGCAGTTACCTATACTTCTGTTCACTCTGAGGCACGTTCATGGAGTATCCCATCTGAGGATCCTTGCGAGGAGGCTGCCAGAGTATGTACCTGATCCCATGGAGCTGGAGTATTATGTACCAGTGTACATTCCTAAGCCTGAGCACCCTGAGGACTTAGTGCCAGCTGAGGATGAGGCACCTATAAAGGCATACATGACTGAGGTTGCTTCTGCACCTCTACCACCACCATCCTTTTTACCCTCACTTATCCGACCCCCACGTACTAGAGCAGCCATGGCTCAGATGAGAGCTGCAGCACCATCCAACTATCATCCACTACTCCCATCAGGGACACCACCATTGTTACCTATACCACTACCTGCACCATCCACTAGCCGCAAAGCTGATATTCCCGAGGCTGACACGCCGCCTCGGAAAAGGCTACTACTTACTGCTCCTAGACCTGGGAGTGAGGTTGGAGAGAGTTCTGCTGCTGCTGCGAGACAGCCAGGACCCACTATGGCCCGTAAGGTCGATTGCAGTTCTGTAGACACTATGGAGACTAGGGTCCGAGATACTGAGAGGAAGATGATGGCCGCCTTAGAGGTGGTCAACCTGAGGGTCAGTTACCAGGTAGATGTTCGCAGTAGGGAGAGTTCGGAGTATTACTCACGACATCACGATGCCCAGAAGGATCGTACAGCTGTGAGAGCTGAGATTGAGGTATTGAGGGGAGAGAGACTTGCTTACGAGCAAGAGAGTATGGAGAACCATCAGGCCTTAGCTAGGTCTGAGGCTTACAGCAGGGCATTAGAGGCACGGATTACAGTGTTAGAGACTCAGGCGCGTCGCCACGAGTAGCAGTGTCAGGACGCGGATGATCGCGCGACGAGGCATATCATGCGTATTCTGGCTTTAAAGGCTGGAGCACGTGATGACACCTTAGAGGATACTGGTAGTAGTGCCTAGGGTTACTTTTCTACCATATTGTAGCTATACTATATAGCCTGCTAAGTTTTTATGGTTACTCCCAGCTAGCAGGCGGTATAGATCTTTTGTTTTGATTAGCTATCCGGCATGGATCTTTTGTCTTTTGTCTAGCTATGTTGTATAGCCTACTAAGTATTAAGGGTAACTCCTGGCTAGTATGGCTTTAGGTTGTATATATTCTTTTATCTTGTAACCTAATCGAGGTGATCATTTTCTATTTGAACCAATCATGTATGTTTTCCAGTTATATATGGAATGGTGGTATTATGTCATGTCTATAATTGAATTTGTTGTGAATGAATGTCGATTTGGTTATATCATTGTTGATTACAATTCAGTTGTGTATTTCACTGGGTGATGTGATCTCACTTTATTTATCATGTATATGTCATGTCATGGTTATGATTTTATGAAATCTAACGGGTATTGTATTTTCTTATGATTGAAGAAAATGGCACCAAAATGAGCCACAAGGTCAACACCGGTCACAACAACCCCAACCCTAACAGCAACCCCCACCACATCGGTCACTAATGCCCAACTTCAGGCAATGATTGACTAAGGTGTCACTGCCACTTTGGCAGCACGAGCTGCAAACAAGAATGACAATGACAGCCACACTTCGAGAACGGGTGGCAGAAGGACCGAACGCGTTGTTCGAGAATGCACTTACCAAGACTCTGTCAAGTGCAAACCTCTATATTTCAAAGGCACTGAAGAAGTTGTTGAATTAACTCAATGGTTCAAAAGGATGGAGACTATTTTCCGCATAAGCAACTGCTCTGTGGAAAATCAGATTAAGTTTTCCACTTGTACCCTTCTAGCAGGTGCTCTAACATGGTAGAATTCCCATGTTTTGACTGTCAGTCATGATGTTGCATATGCAATGACATGGGCCGATTTGAGAAAGAAAATGACTGAATTGTGGAATTTGAAAGTGAAGGGTACTGATGTGATTGGGTACAACCAACGTTTCCAGGAACTAGCACTACTGTGTGTTAG
>BQNB010074430.1:0-31795 GCA_026074375.1 Tanacetum coccineum | reverse complement strand
TAGTGACATACAACTATCATACGTCACACTATAAATGAACTAATGTAATTCCGGATATGTCACCATATTTTAAGGCTAACATGATTTGATCTTTGAACCGGGAGGCGACATTGATGAGATCAATGCTTTTCTTGATATTGATATTTCTACAGATATAAAGGACAGTTTTCATGATTCGGAGGAAGATATTCTCTATCTCGAGAGTTTGCTTAGTGATGATACTATCCCTAGTCCCCATCTGAAGGTGTTCCTAGATCATGACCCGAGAAGTTTAAGTGATATTAATGATTTGATTACCGAGGATAAAATTTTTGATCCCGGGATTCATGACAAAAAAATTTCTCCTACATATGTGAGCTTAACCTTTGAGGATCGCCATTATCTTTCCTTCACATATGTTATCCGAACTTTTCTTCCTTATTTCACTTATCCGGTGGTTTCTCCTTTTCCTCTCTCCTCAGGAAGTGAGGATATCATTTTTGGCCCCGGTATCTCTGCTTTTCATTTTTCTCTAGAGCCGGTGGCATTTAAATGTCCTATGGAAGTTTGCTCTTCCACGTGTTTCGTCCCTAATATCACGATGATATGGGGAGAGTCAAGCTAGAGATTCGCACAAAAACAAGCACTTCGTGGGTGGCAACCCATGCTTATCCCTAGTAGTAGTATATTAATATTTATTAATAAGTGTGATGTGAGGAGGCTCGCCTCTTCCTTTCTCGTGTTTTGTGTTTTGTGGTTTATGTCCAAGATTGCCTGGATTTTGAAGACTCTCATGCTCGTGGTTTTGTCCATTGTCCACTCAATCTTCAATCCTTCGCATGCTTATATATGGGAATCCGATATCCGAGATCTTATTGATTTAACGTTTATCTATTAGCATACTTAATAAACGGCTTTAGATTTGCGTAGAGAACCCTTAATATTTGGATTATGCCTTGAAATTTGTATGGGGATGACAGTCTCACATTGAGGACAATGTGTAGTTCTAGTATGGGGAGGATCTTTCGATTTGATCTTACTTGCATTTGCCTTGTCTTCGCGTAACCCCGTTTTTCCACCAAAATAGCAAAAATATGCAAAATTTAAAAATTTTCAAAAAAAAGAATAAATGTGTTGACACATAGTTTTGTCTTTTTAAGGAATAAATTTTGACTTGATCGAGCATGTTGCGCTCTAGCTTGTCCCTTAACTTATATAAAATTAAGCTTTTGCTAGTCTTTTATATAAGAAGCTTTAAAACGCGAATTCTAGCTTTAAAAAGCCAAGAGTTTTGCAAGCTTCCATGTTAGACTTTAAATATGCTAAGCTTGTTTTTATTAGACTAAGCATTCGCGGATCTTTTTATTAAAGATTTTAAATGTGCGAAGAACGAGATATGATAGAGTTTTGTATAAGTTATAAGCTAAACATAGAGTAGTTGGAACTCTTTAAGGCTCATAAAGGTTAATTGTGGCCTTTTGCTCCCATCAGCTTAATAAACTTTATATAATTGTTGAATAAAGAAAGTTACTTTAGGTTTTTGCGATTCTTAGTTTAAATCACTTCGTAAAGATTCCTTCTGGTGAAAGTAAGGTACACAACGAGGTTTTGTCAGTGTTGTGAGGAAATAGACTCCTAGACCATGGTCGGCTCGCATACCGATGTGACAGCTGTTAAAAGACAACAGGACTTGAAATTTGGCTAATAATAATAATTATGTAATAAACCGAAGCCGAAATAAGACCGCTACCTCTTGCCGGCTCACAATCGATGTGGTAGTCATTTAAAGGGTGGAGGTATTAGTAATAATATAAACTGCGGGCTAATAAAAGTTTACTGCATCTTACCGGCTCACAACCGATGTTGCAGTCTTCTAAATAAGGCACATAATAATAATCCGAGACTGATAAAAGTTTGTTGCATCTTGTCGGCTCACAACCGATGTTGCAGCCTTCTAAAAGGTCGAGGAAATTACCGAGGTCGAAATAAGTTTGCTGCATCTTGCCTGCTTACAACCGATGTTGCAGCCTTATAAAAGACCGAGGTTTAATAATGTTGCAATAATAACAATAATAAAGCCAAATTTTGACTCCGGGGTTATCTAAAAAAGATAACCCCTAAATCATGCGAAATTAGAACCTTAATGTGGACCTTATTCTCACCATATCGTGTCTTTAGGAATGGATTTCAAACTAATTGTGGTCTAAACCGGGTTTACTGAATATGAATAAGACATTAATTTATTTGTCACCAATAATAAGAATAAAATCTTTAGAGGATTTAGAAATAAGGGAGCGGAAAGTAGCTGTGCATTCACAATTAGCATTTATGAGTAGTGTTAGCATCTTAACTTGTATGTAACAATGATTTCGTTTTTAAGCTTAGTTTGGGGCGGATGAAAAATCAAGGACGATGAATTTATCCTTTGATTGTTTCTTATTCTGTGAAGTTATGATATGTACGAATAATAATAAATGCATTAAAATGGTTAAATGGGGGGCTTTTCAAAACTAGTGATTTATTAATCCCCTTTGATGAACACATAGCTACTTTTCGAAGTAATTAATCTAAGGGGGTTGAAATTTTTTGGTTTTCTAAGTTTGTATTTATGACATTGCGTGAGGACACGGTAATAGCTTAGTATGTGGGATTTTGGTATGTGCTAAAATAAATATACTTTTACCTAATTTAAAACGAGCTTAAATGACGAATAATAATGAAAAATGCATTATGTTTGTTTGTTTTGTCTATTGTGTCTCAGCAGTAAGGATATTGCATAAAAGGAAAAAAAATAATGCAAAACTGACAAAAACCGTAGCACGGAATGAATGATCGCGAAAAATCAAAGCCGAAGGCAAATTCATTTTAATAGGCCAACCCGTACCCATTTTATTGGGCCGGGTCAGCCCAATAAGAATGATACTATATATCTTAAGCCCTTTATAAAGCCTTAACCAATCCATTAAATCTTTTAACCCATCAAAAGCCCAACACCAAGCCCACGTTTATAAACATTTGTCATGCAGGGTCAAAACTTCCAAGTCAAATGTAATGTGTGTCTTTTTCACCCCTTTTTCCCTCACCTCTCTTTTACACATAGCTACACATACTCGCAGGGTAAAAACCCCATTCACCCAACACACAACCTTCCTTCTAGAACCCCCTGACACCCTCTAACACACTCCACTACACGCTGGAAATCCCAAGAATTATGATTGGTTGATGTGACGTGGTGATCAAATTAATGGCTCAGATTGATTAGAAGAATGAGGCGGTTTGATTGGATGGCTTAGATTGAAGATAGAAGGCTCCTCATTCCTTCCTCACAGAGAAAACAACCCCCCCCCCCCCCCCCCCCCCCCCTCCCCAAAGCCCATGGATCATCTATAAATAGGACTAGATATCTCTTTGTAAAAAACTTCTAGGAGTAAGGTAGTGTAGAAATAGCTTTTATGTAATTTTCAGATTATTTTTTTTGCTTATGTATGGAAATCAGCTTGTTGTAATTCCCTTTTGATTATAAAAAAAGCCACTTTTCATTTAAAGTAATTGTGTTCTTTTATTCAATTTTCTATTTACGCATTACTTAAATGTTTTAAAAAAGCCTATAATGTGTACTCAATCTCTCTAAGCTCAAATAAGCCCCTAAAGCTAATTTGAGTTGCTTGTTGGTTAAATTTTAAGTCAAATGGTTAAGGTTTGGGTTTTTTGCTCTTAATGGAAGATAAGCTAGCAATGGGTATGAGCTTAGGGGTCTTAACAAGCTTGTGCAACATGCTTGTGCTTGTGACTTTTGCTCATTTGAGCATTTAATCCCTGTTTAGACATAAATGATTATGTACATTTTTCCTTTTCATTTCTTAAGCTTATTTTCTGCATTTGCTTATTAAACTGCTTATTTCTGCTTTAATTGTGCTTATTCTGCATTAATATTGTTTATTACATTTAGATAATTGCTATTTATAATATGTTTTTGGCTCAAAAGTACTTTTCAGAAAATAAGGGGGTGTTTGGCACAAGCAGTTTTAACAATGTTAAAACTGCTTGTGTAGCGTTTGGGTTACAAATCTAACTTAACAAACTCTAATTGATTCTCATATGATATTTTCACGAGTCTACAAGCTTGTCTTGGTTTAGTTTTGTAAAATTTGTCCTGTCATATTTTCTTTTTTGCTAGTTTTAAGTTTTCAAAATTTTGATAATTAGTTGAATCCTTTTCAAATATATTTGGTGAATGGTTTTTGTGCTCAAGTTAAGTTTAACATGCATCATTTTCCATCTGATTTGAGCTTTAAGTTTAGGAAAAGGAGTTCAATCCTTTTAGCTCAAATTTGGTAATCTAGTTGTGTGTTCTTAACTGTTCAAATGTGCAGTTTCTTTGAAGTAATAATCTAGCCCCTTTTAGTTTAAGTGTTATTAAATATAGCTTACTGGAGTCCTAGCTTAATCTATTTCTAGTTTCTTTTCAGAATGTCAAGTCAGTTTTAGTTTCAAAAGAGTCAATTCATGCCAAAAAAAGCCAAAAGAAGTCTAAAAAGGACATTCTGTTTAGCTTAGGATTTTAGTTTATTTAGAGGTTAATTAAGCTTAATTTTTGGTTGTTCTTGCTTATTTAGTTTAGTGCTTTGTTTGTTTGTAGGTTTTAGCTTTTTAATTTTGCTTATTGAGTCTTTTAAATAAGTTTCAAATAGGTCTTAATTTCCAAAAGCTAAAAAAAGAGTAGTCTGTCACTTTTCAAAGTCCTTTTCCTAGCTTATTTCTTAACCAATTTTCCTAATTCTTGGTTTTGTGTGTCCTTTGGATGTTAATGTTTATCTGTTTTAAGCTTTTAACTTATGTTAAGAGCTTTTTGTGTCCTTAAGTCTAGCTCAAAAGTTAGTAAAAGGTCATTTAAAAAGTATTTTAAGCCTGCTGTCTTAGTGTCTTTTTGAAGATTTTAAGTTTAACTTGATAGCTTATTTCTAAGTTATAATTGCTTATTAGGTGTTGGACTTGATCTCTTTTGCTTATTAATAAGCTCCAGTGATAACTTCAATTATTAAAGTAGCTTATTTTGTCTTATAGTTTAGCTTTTTCAAATAATAAATTTAAAAAAAAATGTTTTGTTAAAAAGAAGGTCACAGGGGGTTCGAACCTGTGACTTCTCCCTTTGACCCCCAACACCTCAACACTCCTTCAATGTCCGACAGGGACAATGCCCTGGGTTATTTTTCATCTTTATTTGCTCCATTTGTATGTAAATCCTATTTCCCAATTGTTTATTCGTGCATTAATTGCTTTTTAAAAAGCTTATTTGTTTAGCCATTTTTCCAGTTCTTATTTTTCTTAGGTTCTTATTAGTCTAAAGTACTTTCCCTAATTTTTCCAAAATTTTAATAATTAGTTTACTATTTTTAATAATTAATTTAGGTTAAATATGTTTTTAATTAATAATAAATAAAATAAAAACCAAAAAAATATAATTCTTTTTCTGAAAATTATTTTTAGTCATTTAGGATTTATAAAAATTAAATTTGCATTTTTAGGGCTTAATTTTGATTTACTTGCTTAAATGTCGCGTTTTTAATTTCCCGTTAACGTTTTCGTGTTTTTATTTTTGGTTGTTGCTTGTCTTTACGTGTTTTTGCATTTATATTTGTAAAAATAGGAAACCAAATCAAAATCTTAAAATATTCAATCATGCGATCACGAACTTAATCTCGGTTTTCAATTCGCACCTCGTCGGGATACGACTCGGAAAGGTTTTGAACTTTACTTTGGTCAAAAGTAATTTTCTAGAATCCTCACGGAATACTTATTATTATACTATTATTGGAATTAGGTATTTTGCTTGTAGATTTGGAAAATTACACCCTCGTGCAGATGGTCTATTTCGTGCTCACAAAAGGATCAATGATAATGCTTACAAGATAGACTTACCCGGAGAGTATCATGTATCAGCAACCTTCAATGTTGCGGACTTATCCCCTTATTTTACAGATGAGGAAGATAGCAATGTGGAAGAGACTGATGTACGACAAGATTCGAGGTCGAATCTTCTTTTAGCAGGGGGTATGATGGCATGGGCATTGAATGGGAAGATTAGTATTTCAAAGGTCATTTTCAGTTGTTTTAGAATTTCATAAGTCATTGGTCATTCTATTAATGAACCTCTTCAATTAGTATTTCAAAGGTCATTTTCAGTTGTTTTATTATAGTATATTGTATTGTGTTCATAGTGATTTCAGATCATTCACAAACCTATAGGGATGGAAAAAATCATGTTGGGGTTTATATCGGCCTTCCCCATTTAACTTGTACTTATGAGTATTCATCAACAGGCGAACCACATAATATGTAGATCTTATGGATCTGGTTCACCTTTCCGTCAAGAAACATTGGTTACGTTTAGTCGTTTAATTTTTCTTAGGAATTTGTAGTGTTTGTTCTAAAATGTTTTTGATTTATTGGGGCTAGCTGGCGACGGACAATTGTGTTATAGATAATTAATCAAGCTTGATCAACTCGTTTAATCCGAAAAGATCAATCTCGTTTCACAATATGAATTCGAATTTTAGATAAAAATTACATGGACAGAGAAATAACTGGACGGTACAAAATAATCATTTTAATTTTTACGTATCATGAAACTACATCTTTTTAAACTCGTTTTGAACACTGCGCGGCACGTATCATTCAAGATGGATGTTAAATTCCAATAAAACTTATTTTCGATCACGAGTGAGACAGAATGAAATGGTATGGAATCGGATCAAATTCTTGAGGATGGAAGACTTGATGATAGCTACAAGGAATACAAGATGGAAAAACAAGAAACCTGCATGAAATTGTGTACGTAGCTAGAATAAAGACAACATAAACTTGACTTTAGAAGCGTTTTGATCTTACCCATCACACACAAATTCAGTCAACTTGTTACATTTGTAAAGATGCATCGACATCGATTTTGTTGTTATTATTAACCAGTAATTCACTATCAGGAATGAAGACAATCCATCTCTATTTATAATATGCTGTTCATGCTTTTGGTTACAGTGTCGCATGTAAAATTAAAACTTCTCGAAATATATATTATTTCATTTAGACCATTTTGTAGTAAATGACCATTTTGTAAAATTTAAAATATGCTGTTCATGCTTGGATCTCTTGTATTTTTTTGTGTAGTAAATGACCATTTTGCCCCTTCCGTGTTAATAAAATGAGGGGCAAAATGGTCATAAAATACACAAAAAATACAATAAAATCGAGTTTAGTACATAGAAAAACAAAATTTTTTTGTTTGATACATATAAAAGGTTAACACTCACATCCCTCTCACCAGGTTGTGACATAAATTCATGAATATTAACAATAGGATCCATTATCACATGTCTTCGAGCCCTAACAGGTGTGTCCTCCATATTCGAGTTATTCACAGCAGCGTTTGGACTTGAAACCCCACCAGTAGGAGCACTAACATTAGCATTCGTTATATTAGCTGATATGGCAGCACCAGCAGATCCCATAGAGCTATCGTTAACAATAGGAATCGGGTACCCAGTTTTCTTTAGAATCGACTTCAAGGGATGACTCCCTTTATCTCCTCTCCCCTTAATAGCATCATCACCCTTTTTCTCATTCATGCCTTTTCTCACCATACTCTCTATCTCTCAATAACCCACAAACAGGAAAAGAAACAATGATCCCAGCAGTAGTACACTTGGTTAGAAACCTAAATCGGCTAAAAAAAAGTTGGCTTCCTTTATGTGCAAGAAAAAAATAGAGTACCTTGGTTAGAAAGAGACCTTAAGTAGTTGAGTGCCTTTTTGTGTTATTTGCTTTGTCAAAAATATAATTAAATTGCAAAATTATCCATGCAGTTCAGTCAGTATTACAGGTTAGCTCATACGATTTCAAAACTGCAGCCACAAACTTTCTGGATTACTTTCTTACGCAATTATTGTCCCCATAACGGCTGCGTCTGCACTTTTTAAGTTTCATTCTTCTCATGCCAAATATGATAATTGCACACCGGAATTTCTCACACAGACTCGCATACCCAAACTTGTAAGAACTGCGACAGTGCGCCTACATATTGGCCAGGCTACAAAGATGGTTTTTTTTTCTTTTCAATATACTCTTTTAGGATATTTCACACAACTGTTATAAACGACACTTGAAACACGGCCATTTGGTTGCGAAGCTTGTTTGTATTTTTCGTGTCTTTAATTTGCCTTTTTTGGTAAACAAAAATATTTATGTTTTTCACTTTTATAAATTGTTAAAGTGGTGAATTGAAAGAGATGTTAAAATATCTACTCTACTGTAGAGATTGATAAGAATAGATTACTCAATTATTAAATAACATGGCCAATTGACATCTACATGCATATCGACGTGCATGCGCATAATTTAACCTTTTCTATCACCCTTCTGCACCTATATAAACCCTTGCAACCCTTTATTCTACATTCACTCCTCAACTTTCCATAAGAAGCTAATTTTAGAGATGGCTTCAAAGAGCAATGCTTCACTAGCTTTCTTTCTAGCTCTCAATCTTCTCTTTTTTGCCACAGTTAGTGGTGGTTGTACGTGTGAAACTCCTATGACCCCCAAGCCAAAACCCAAACCAACACCAAAACCAACACCAACAACACCAACACCAAAGCCAACACCAACACCGAAGCCAACACCAACACCGAAGCCAACACCAACTACACCAACACCAAAACCAACACCTTCGCCAACACCAACAACACCAAAACCAACACCAACACCAAAGCCGGCTACTTGCCCTAAAGACATCTTGAAACTAGGGGTGTGTGCAAATTTGCTTGGCGGGTTGGTTGGAGTCGTAGTTGGTTCTCCACCAGTTAAGCCATGTTGCAACCTTATCCAAGGCCTTGCTGACACTGAGGCCGCAGTTTGCCTATGCACTGCCATTAAAGCTAATGTTTTGGGTATCAACCTTAACGTGCCTGTCTCTCTTAGCTTGCTTCTTAATGCCTGTGGCAAGAAAGTCCCAAGTGGTTTTAAGTGTGCCTAAGTTAATCAAGATATGTGGTTTCTCTTGATTTTGTTAAGTTATGGATATTTTGATCTTCTTACATACGTAGAGCAAGAGCTTATATGTGAAGGCTCTGGTGGCTACATTTCCTTTTTTTGTCCTTTCTATTACTGTTATCATGATTAGATTGAAAGGAATCATGTTCTGTATTTGTACTAGTTTATGGAAAATAAAAGCCATTTTGTTTTGAATATTCAAAAATTATTAGTATTTTAGAAAATTATAACTGAGAACGGCCAACTACATTATTTGCTTTCAGCACATGCATGGCCAAAGAAACTCTACTGTGAATTTATTATTTTCTAAGTAAGTACTTCGTAAATGGTAAAATGCATGAAACGAAAGAGTAGAGCAACGTAATATGCAAATAGTAATTTGATTATTTTCTCAATGGATTAGTTTTGCAACGTACTTAATAACATGGTTTGATTTAGTAATATACAAAGAGTGAAGACATATAACAGGTATGGCAGGCCTTTGGGCCTGGGCCATACCATCACATTAGGGTCCCGGCCCAACTAAATAAATAATAAACATAAAGGGTCGGAACTAAGCCCAGAACCACACTGGCCACGGCCCGGACACAACAAGACGGACGCGGATCGGTCACAGGCCGCTTCCGCAGGCCATCCACGGATCAACTAGCCTCCGCGGAAGGTAATCCACGTCCGCAGCCACGATAACCGCGGACCCTTGCCCGACAAGGGTCCCACTCCGGCCACTACAATTGTAGGCGAAATACTAGAAAACCCTAGTACTAGACTCCCCTATAAAAGGAGTCATCTGACACACCAAAAGGCATGATTTTCTCACTTTTCCCACTACACACACACATACTTCTGACAACATGTTTTCTTACTCTCACGCCGAAGACTAATCGTGGGGTTCGTCCCCACAATAAGGCTAACGGTTTACTTTCATTTATGTAGGAAATCATCCAACTACTTTGTTTAGTACAAGATCTAACCCTCAGGAAACTTGAAGATCCAGCCCAACAAGCAATCTAAGCCCACTCGATACCTCATCACTTATTTTGTACTAACAACTTGGCGCCATCCGTGGGACCGGTGCACAACTGAGTTTCTTAAAATAATCACCATGAGCGAACCAAAAAACCTTATTCCCACACCGCCCACATCCGCCGTGCGAAACACAGTGGGGAAGGGGAATGAGCAAACCCTTAAAACCCAAAGGGGCCCGCATCTGACGCAGCCCTCCGAGTGTATCGTGACAAATACTATCATCAGTTATTACCAATAATAGCTGAAAAAGTCCATCAAGAAAAGGTGCAGCAGGAAAAACTGAAAGAAGTGAAAGCCCGTCTTAATTTCGAAGTTTGTTTGGGAAAAAACCCAAAGATCCAAGAAGTATCGCAGCACTCCGAGTCCAGGATGCCAGACGTAAGAGGGTATCTCATGAGGAGACTAAAGCCCAGATGACCAAATTTCATATCCAGAATCCCCGTATTTTCTAGGATAAGACGCGATAGGTCAGAGTCACCTAAAAACAGGATGGGGGATAAGGGACGTAAGAAAGGTGGCGTATTTAAGAGGCTAGGGGATAAAGGAAGAAATGTGTCCGCACACTCAGAAAGCCACTACCAAAGTTCCAAATCAAGAAGAATAGAGCTAACTCCCAAGAGGCGTTACCATGAAGGAACGACTTCACGAAAAACAAAACCACTCTCAGAAAGTGAGGATAACGGAGGAGGACACTGGATGTCAAGATCGAAGAGGAAAAAGTCAAGCATTAAGGAAGACGACCTGTCCCAGCCATGGGTGTGTGAGGAAACAGATTCCTTCACACCCCGAATCCACTACTTCGACTTTCCAAAAAAGACTCGGATGCCAAGTAACGCCAAAACGTATAACGGAAGTGACGATCCAGAAGGTGGAACATTGGGAAATGCCAACATGGTGCCACATGTTTAATTCTACACTCACTGGATCCGCTAGAGTATGGTTTGATGACCTACCTCCGGAATCCGTAGACATCTATGATGACTTAAAAAAGGCATTCCTAGCTAACTTCCTTCAGCAAAAAAGTGTATCAAAGATCTGGTAGAAATTCACCACATCAAGAAAAGAGAAGGGGAATCTACAGAAGATTTCGTGCAAAGATTCAAAACCGAGTGTAGGCATGTTAAGAGAGCCCCATAATGCATGAGAATCTATAGATTCATGCATGGAATCACCAACCCCGAACTCATTAAATGTCTACACGACAAAATCCCAAAGTTAGTAGATGAAATGATGAGGGTAACCACGACGTTCCTTAGGGGAGAGGTGGCAGCTTCCAACCAGGTGCGGAAGAAAACACCTCCAGCATGAAATCAACAGGAAGCTGGAAGAAAGCAAAATTTTGACAGAAAAGGAGATTTTAGAAATCAGCAGAGATCAGAGCGGGGACTTGACAAGTTCACACTCCTAACAAAATCCCTAAAGAAAATTTTGGCTTTAGACAAAGGTAAATTCAAGACTTCGCCACCAATGACAACGCCCGTGGAAAAAAGAAACAACAACAGGTTCTGCAAATTCCATGGGGAAGTGGGACATAATACAGATGAGTGCATGCATTTAAAAAGGCAAATAGAAGAGCTAGTAAAGGCTGGAAAGATGTCGCACGTAATCAAAGAGCTAAAGTAAGGTAACGGAAAAGATCAGCCAAAAATAACAAAAAAGGGAGAAGCGTCCGGAAACGATAAACCTCTAGCAATCTTGATGGTTTAACCAAGGAAAAAGGTCGCCAGACAAAGGATTACGCAAAGCTTCTCTCTAGATCCAGAAATTTCTTTCCCACCCCTAGAGGAAGAGGTCGGAACAGAAGCACTAATGATCATTGAAGTAGAGATAGGAGGACACTTCATACATCGGATGTATGTAGATGGAGGGTCGACCTCAGAAATACTATAAGAACATTGCTTTAGCAAGCTTCGTCCAGAGGTGAAAAGACAAATGGTCCCGGCCACCACACCCCCTCATTGGTTTTAGCGGAGAGATCATATGGCCGATGGGTCAAATATCACTACTAGTGAAGATAGGTGATGAGGAGCATTTCTACAAAGATGAACTTTGTGATAGTAACGCCACCATCTCTGTACAATGAGATCATAGGAAGGCCGAGAGTAAGAAAGATGCAGGCAGTCCCATCAACAGCTCACAGAGTGTTAAAATACCTAGTACTAGGAGGAATAGTCACTCTAAGGAGTAGCAAAATTATCCCACTCGAGTGCGCGATGGTCTGAGGATCAGAAGCACAGTCTTACGCTATCAATCAAGTCACGGAAGAAAGAATCAAAGTGGCAATCCATCCGGAATACCCAGAGCAAACAATAGCCATAGGTTCCACCCTAATGGAAGAAGGCCAAAAATAGTTGTGTGGCTTACTTAGACGCAACCTCAATATATTCGCTTGGAAACCGGCGGACATGACAAGGGTTCCACGACATATAGCGGAACATAGACTGAATGTTTATGAAGGATGCTCGCTAGTCAGACACAAAAAAGAAGCCAATCACCGGAAAGAAACCATACCCCATAAGGCCGCCTATTTAATGAATGCTCAAGAACATGATGAGTTGCAACGCTAAGTATGAGTCTGTGTGCGGTACTAGCATTATTAGTTCCCAAGAAAGACAGGTCATTGAGAATGTGTATTGATAGCCGAGTTGTTAATAAAATAACCATCAACTATTATTTTCCTATTCCACGGTTTGATGACCTAATTGACTAGTTACATGGAGCGATCATATTCTCAAAGATCGATCTACGTAGCGGGTATCATCAGATTCGTGTGCGACCTGGGGATGAATGGAAGACGCCATTTAAAACTCGTGATGGTTTATACGAGTGGATGGTGATGCCTTTTGGGCTGTCGAACGCACCAAGCAACTTTATGCGGCTAATGAATTAGGTATTTCGATCTTATATTGGTAAGTTTGTGGTTGTTTACTTTGACGACATTTTGGTACATAGTGATACAGTGGAGGATCATTTATATCACTTACAACACGTTTTTGAAATTTTAAGAGAACAAAATCTATATGCTAACATCTAGAAATGCTACTTTCTCACTAGTGAGGTCTTATTTCTGGGATATATTGTATCTAAAGAAGGCATTCGGATGGACCCCACAAGAATCGGCACCATTATCGACTGGAAGACACCAACAACTATTCATGAAATATGTAGTTTCCATGGTCTAATGTCATTTTACCAATGGTTTATTCATAACTATGGTACCATTATTTCACCAATCACTGAGTGTATGAAAAGAGGCAAGTTCAGTTAGTCTTAAGAAGCTAAAGCAACCTTTAGTTTATTGAAAAGTAAAGCAACTGAGGCTCATGTGTTAATACTACCTGATTTTGAGGAATTGTTTGAAGTGCATTGTAAAGCGTCAGGGACGTGATTGGTGGAGTAATTAGTCAAAAGAGTCTGCCAATAGCGTTTTTAGCGAAAAATGAATGATACCAGGCGTAAACACTCCACGTACGACAAGGAATTCTATACAGTAGTTCGTAGCTTAGAATATTGGCGCCATTATCTTGTCTCAAAGGATTTTATCTAGTATTCTGATCACGAAGCACTAAAATATGTTAACGGACAACATAAGTTCATGTCGAGGCACGCTAAATTGGTTGAGTTCTTGCAAGCCTATATTTTCTCTATTAAGCATAAGGCAGGAGCTCTTTACAAAGTTGTTGATGCGTTAAATAAAAAACAAGCACTACTTTCAACAATGCAAGTCCAGGTTGTAGGGTCCGAAATATTTATGTAGCTTTATGCACTACAAGAAATATGGGAACAGGTGACGGCATTTTCCCCGGCGACATTTATCGCTGGGGAAAAGTCGTTAAACGACAAAAATTGGTCCTACGTGGCACCAATTCTCGTAGACTTATGTCAAAGAAATCGAAACTTTTCCCCGGCGACATGTCGCCGGGGATTCCTTTGTTAGTTTTAAAAAAAATAATTAGTGTTAATAACGTTTGTGGTGACTTGAACATTATTTTCCCCAGCGACATGTCGCTGGGGATACCACGTTAGTTAAAAAAAATATGGTCGATTGGTTTGGGCTTTTTTAGTACCAAAATTGGCTGCTGGTTTATTTTTTGGACAGTTTCTTCGGCGACATGTCGCCGGGGATAATGTTTGACTTTGTTGACTTTTAACTAAATTGCTTTTTTTAGGTTCGTTTTGTTCCGATATTTCGTATATTTTAACAAAAAATATAGATACGTTTTTAAGGTGTGTTAATGTTTGTAACATTGGCATGTCTAGGTGATATCGTTATACATAAACACATTCATATCATAAAAGTTTAAACAAAATCTTCACATACAATAAAACATACGAATTACAATGCAAATGAAAAACTACTCCAAATCATACGAATTACATTGCACGACAAACTACTCCAAATCAAGTTTTTCCATTTCATTAAGAACTTCGGGAAATAGTGCAGCCGAATTAACTGTGTGTTGTTCCGGATGCATATGCATTTCAATTGTTGCCTTGAGTATACTTATCTTTCCACGCAAGTACTTGTAGTTTGAGCACTCTCCATTTCTTGAAGATCCTAGATAATAGTTTGTAGGTGTTGAAGGTCTTGAAGAATAGCTTGGAGGTGTTGAAGGTCCTGCAGATGGAGCTCCATGAGAACTCATCAATTGACGAAGTCTGGTCTCTTTCCATAAAAAAAATCCACATCCAAAATGTTTCGGAGGCTGTTAAATAGTAAAGAAATCAATTCTTTTAACAACTAACCAGAATATTTATATATTACACAAATAAAAAACATGTGATTGTTCACCTTTGATTTTGGACATGCATAGTATAGTTTACCGTAACTCTCAGGTTTATACGATTGTCGGAGAACTACATCTCCTTCTGCACAACTACACGCAAAAGCTTCATGTGGCACCATATTCACCATTTTTTGTGGTTGCGATGGTAAGAGTGTGTGATATGTTTGTGGTTGTGATAGTATCTGCTTTTATGGAATAAAAATGTTTTTTGGCGGGAGTATTTGGCGGGAGTTTTTGGCGGGAGTTTTTGGCGGGAGTTTTTGGCAGGAGTATAGTGTATAACGATAACATATCGACTCATCCGTTAAACATCTAATGTACAACGATAACATATCGACTCATCCGTTGAACGTCTAATGCATAACCATAACATATCGACTCATCCGTTGAACGTCTAATGTATAACCATACCATATCGACTCATCCGTTGAACGTCTAATGTATGACCATAACATATCGACTCATCCGTTAAACATCTAATGTACAACGATAACATATCGACTCATCCGTTGAACGTCTAATGTACAACGATAACATATCGACTCATCCGTTGAACTTCTAATGCAAAACCATAACATATCGACTCATCCGTTGAACGTCTAATGTATAACGATAACATATCGACTCATCCGTTAAACATCTAATGTACAACGATAACATATCGACTCATCCGTTGAACGTCTAATGTACAACGATAACATATCGACTCATCCGTTGAACGTCTAATGCATAACCATAACATATCGACTCATCCGTTGAACGTCTAATGCATAACCATACCATATCGACTCATCCGTTGAACGTCTAATGTATAACCATACCATATCGACTCATCCGTTGAACGTCTAATGTATAACCATAACATATCGACTCATCCGTTAAACGTCTAATGTACAACGATAACATATCGACTCATCCGTTGAACGTCTAATGTACAACGATAACATATCGACTCATCCGTTGAACGTCTAATGTATAACCATAACATATCGACTCATCCGTTGAACGTCTAATGTATAACCATAACATATCGACTCATCCGTTGAACGTCTAATGTATAACCATAACATATCGACTCATCCGTTGAACGTCTAATGTACAACGATAACATATCGACTCATCCGTTGAACGTCTAATGCATAACCATAACATATCGACTCATCCGTTGAACGTCTAATGTATAACCATACCATATCGACTCATCCGTTGAACGTCTAATGTATGACCATAACATATCGACTCATCCGTTAAACATCTAATGTACAACGATAACATATCGACTCATCCGTTGAACGTCTAATGTACAACGATAACATATCGACTCATCCGTTGAACGTCTAATGTACAACGATAACATATCGACTCATCCGTTGAACGTCTAATGTATAACCATAACATATCGACTCATCCGTTAAACATCTAATGTACATAATAATTATATACGAACCGACCGGAACGAACCGAGAAACCGGACCGACCCAGCCGAAACGAACCGATTATATATTTTATAAAAAATAATTTTAAATAATAATTATATACGAACCGACCGGAACGAACCGAGAAACCGGACCGACCCAGCCGAAACGAACCGATTATATATTTTATAAAAAATAATTGTAAATAATAATTATATATTTTATAAAAAATAATTTTAAATAATAATTATATACGAACCGAGAAACCGGACCGACCCAGCCGAAACGAACCGATTATATATTTTATAAAAAATAATTGTAAATAATAATTATATATTTTATAAAAAATAATTTTAAATAATAATTATATACGAACCGACCGGAACGAACCGAGAAACCGGACCGACCCAGCCGAAACGAACCGATTATATATTTTATAAAAAATAATTGTAAATAATAATTATATATTTTATAAAAAATAATTTTAAATAATAATTATATACGAACCGACCGGAACGAACCGAGAAACCGGACCGACCCAACCGAAACGAACCGATTATATATTTTATAAAAAATAATTGTAAATAATAATTATATATTTTATAAAAAATAATTTTAAATAATAATTATATACGAACCGACCGGAACGAACCGAGAAACCGGACCGACCCAGCCGAAACGAACCGATTATATATATTTTTTTAAATAATTTTAAATAATATTTTTTAAATATTAATTATTAAAAACTCTAGTTTTTTAATAAATATAGTTTTGATATATTAATAAAACTTTTAGTAAAAAATATAGTTTTGATATATTTGTGATATATTAATAAAACTTTATAACTTTTTAATAACACTTTCCCCGGCGACATGTCGCCGGGGAAACCTCTTTTTATTTTTTGCGAAAAACCCTCCAATATTTTCGTTATGGCGCCATTTTCCGCTAAAGGACAAAATTGTAGTTTCCCCGGCGACATGTCGCCGGGGAATGTCGCCGGGGATAAATCTGGTACTAAAACCAGATCTGAGTTTACAGACTCATACCAAAACGTGAAACATAAAAAAAACTACTCCTAGGCGATTTTAACAGCATCACCACCACTTCTCACCCACCACCACCTCCGGCACCACCACCACAGAACCCACCACCACCACCACTACTCACCACATAACCCACCACCACTCACCACCTCCTCACACGAGCACAATTAATACCGCCACCACCTCCTCCTCTAAACCATAATTCTTTTCTAAACCCTCTAAATGATAATTCTTATACTTCTTTTTCTAACCCTATAATTGTTGGTGGTGACCTCTTGTAACACTAGCCGAGTCCACCATTGTAATTTTTGTTTTAATTTTTTTAATTATGATAAGGTTTGGTATAATTTGGTGTTAATTATAAAAATGTGTTAAACTTTTTTTGTTTGGCAGTTGGTAGCCGTGTCCACAGCCGGGCCGAGCCGAGTCCACAGCCGAGCCGTAGCAGCCGTCGTAGCAGCCGTAGCAGCCGAGACACAGCCGAAGGTACATATTTTCTTTTTTTTCCTTTTGGTATCCCCGGCGACATGTCGTCGGGGAACGTGTATAGTTATTAAACGCAAACCAAACACTCCTTATGTTGATAATTTGATATAATTTGATGTTTGTTCCTTCATTAAATGTATATGTGTTTAGGATTTTAGGATTTTAGGATTTTAGTGATTAATTTCGGAAAATCCCCGTCTGAATTTAATCATCCTATAGAAAACCCGTCCGAAATTAATTTATTAGAAATTAATTTCGGAAAGTCCCCCGTTTGGGACTGCTTTTTGAATGTTTTGTCTCATTTAGGATATGAATGCGGATAACCGATTTGCTATTTAAGATGATTTCGACAGTGTTTCTCCTTTACTCCTACGAATATGTCTTTAAACACATATTTGGGGAGTTGAGGGGAAATGCTGCCGAAATTATCTCAAATAGTAAATCGGTTATACGCATTCATATATGAGACGAATCATTCAAAGAGTGGGTTAGGATTGCCTTCCATAGTTGCACTAGGTGAACAAAACATCTCGTATTCCTCGTTTGAATGTGTTTAATTAAGTTGCATATAATAACTAAATGTATCGATAAAACGCAGTTATGGTAATCGATGATAAGAGTTAGACACTTTTAGAGCATCATGAACGAGCATTCTATATCGGTCTTGAAAAATTCGTCGATCATTGCAAGCCGTTATGTGGGTATCCATCAAACACCTTTCAGACCACATTATGAGACATGGGTTTGACCTAGGTTACAAAACATGGGTTCACCACGGTGAACCGGCTCTTCCTCCGCCACCACCAGTAATAGATAACACAAGACAACCTCAGATGAGTGACATGACAGCGTTACTTAATGATCTTAGCTATATTCCTCCGAATAATGAACACAATGAGCCAACTCAAGGAGATATTGGTGAGACAAGTAACGAACCGACTCAAGCTACACGTAACGAGTTTGAAGAGTTATATGCCAGTGCCAACGAGGAGCTGTACCCTGGTTGTGACTATGTGACTCGATTAGACTTTATGGCAAAGTTTACCTATTTTAAGGTTAAAGGTAAATTGACTGATTCTATATTCAATGAAATGTTAGAATTTTTTCCAAAATGTATTTCCCATCAGTAAAGGATACAAGCTCCCACCGTCATACTATGCAATAAAGAAGACATTTAAAACGATCGGGTTAGGGTACGAGTCGATACATGCTTGTGAACACGATTGCTGCTTATTTCGGGTAGACGATAACAAAGATTTGGATTTATGTCCGGTGTGTAATACGAGTAGATGGAAAGACAGTAACACACCGGGGAAGAAAGTTCCTAAGAAGGTGTTGCGTTGCTTTCCGATCATTCCTAGACTACAACGTTTGTACAAGTCTAGTCACACTGTAAAGGAAATAATTTGGCATGCTACTGGAAAGTGTACGGAGCCCGATAAGATGCAACACCCGGTTGATGGTAGAGCATGGAAGAACTTTGACACCAAGTATCCGGATTTTGCAAAAGAACCAAGAAATGTTCGACTAGGGTTGGCTGCTGATGGTTTCAATCCGTTCGGCAACCTTAGTCAGGCTTACAGCATGTGGCCGGTGATATTGACGACATACAATCTGCCTCCGTGGTTATGTATGAAAGAGAGTTCTTTTATGCTGATGTTGTTAATTCCTGGCCCTAAATCCCTGGGCAAGGACATTGATGTTTACTTGAGGCCTTTAATTGAGGACCTAAAGGTTTTATGGGACCGGAAAGGTGTCGAGAATATAGACGTTGCTTCAGGCCAGAAGTTCAATAATAGAGCGATGGTATTATGGACCATCAATGATTTTCCTGCTCGAAGTAGTTTGTCTGGGTGGAGTGGGCAAGGTTACAAGGCATGCCCTACATGTAATAAAGACACTCCATCTGTTCGTGTGTTAAGCAAAACAGCTTATGTTGGTCACAGAAGATTCTTAAAGAAGCCTCATAAATGGAAGAGTTCATGTGAATTCAATGGCCAAACCGATAACAGAGATCCTCCTAAAGAATTTGGCCGGGATGAAATCCTGGCTCAACTTGATAGATTGCCAACGCGTCTGACGGGTAAACATCCGAGTTTTAGGGGTGTGAAGATAAAACACAATGTTCTTGTCGAGCTTAACTAGACTAAACGGTCTATTTTTTACGAGCTTGAGTATTGGTCTATTATTACACTAAGACACAATTTAGACATCATGCATATCAAAAAAAATGTGTTGGAGGCCATCTTGAACACTTTGTTAATGAATGACAAATCTAAAGACACCGCCAAGGCAAGACAAGACTTGCAAAGGTTGGGCATTCGAAGTGGCTTGTGGCTCGGACAAACCAAAAACGGGAAGTGCTTGAAGCCTCAGGCTGCGTATTCTTTCACACTAGAGAACCGAAAAAAGTTTTGTCAGTTCATCAAAGGAGTTAAAGTACCAGATGGGTTCGGATCATGCTTCAAGCACAAAGTAACCGATAATGATACCAATATAACGGGCCTGAAGTCTCATGATTGTCATATAATGATGCAATGTTTACTTCCTTACGGACTTCAAAATTACTTGCCCGATAAGATTGCAAAACCAATAATCGAGCTATATTCCTTGTTTAAGCAAATCTGCTCTACAACTTTGATGGAGGATGACATGTTGAAAGCTCAGATCAAGGTGGTCGATATTATGTGCGATCTTGAGATCATATATCCTCCTGCTCTCTTTGACATTATGATTCACTTGGTTATCCATTTACCTCTAGAGGCTCTTGAAGGCGGGCATATTCGCCCCCGGTGGATGTTTCCATTTGAAAGATACATGAAGAAGCTAAAAGGTTATGTACGAAATAAAGCTAAGCCAGAAGGTTCGATTACGGAGGGTTATGTTGCAGAAGAAGCATTGACTTTTAGTTCTCATTATTTTCGGGATGTTACCACAAAATTTAATCGTCCTGACAGTAATGCGGATCCCCCTCCCCAAACGTGTCAGTTTCAGGTGTTCCGATCGGTATGTAAATCGATTGGTTTATGGTCGGTTATTCGGTTTGATGCCTAAGAGTTGAAGAAAGTGAAATGGTATGTACTTCACAACAGTCCTGAGATCGATACGTACCGGTCCTAGTTCAAGAGGTACGTATTTTTTTATTTTGAAACTTCTTTTTCTTAACTTATCTTTTCGACGACTTATTCTAATACCATGAACGTTTTTTAGTTTATTTCCTAACAAAGACATGAAAGAAGAGTTCCCTGAGTGGTTTGGGTCGCAGGTAAACTTAGACTTATTTTGTATACTTAACTGTAAAAATAACAATATCATATTTTGTGTTCTCTATCTAATCCTATCTTCTTCATAGATCCGTCAGCGTCACGTAGACAATGACAAAGACCTAGAGGTTAGCACAACCAGCGAGTTATTTGCTTTGGCTTGTGGACCAACATGGACTTCAATCTTAATAAACTTTTGCATAGTCGACGGTGTGAGGTATGTCGTGCACAGCAGCGATGAACGTCGCACAACTCAAAACAACGGCATTTGTTAGCCTGCCCTGACGAAGAAATGTATTATGGTCAACTTCAAGAAATCCTCGAGTTTAAGTATTTGTTGTTCAAAGTTGTGTTGTTCTGAGTTAAATGGTTCGACACTCGCAACCAAGGACGTAAAGTCAAACATCTTGTCCTTAGAAATAACATGACACAAATCGACAGAAGAGGTGAGGCATTTAAAGATGATCAATACATTCTCATCACACAAGTCAAACAAGTCTTCTACCTTGAAGATAAGGCCAAACCCCACTAGAAGGTCGTCGAACTTGTTAATCATAAAAAGTTTTCTGACGGGGGTGTTATTGTGGTAGAGGACTATCCTCATATTATACATTTTGACAACTCATCTGATCTCCCACTTTCTACTAGTTTGAATGACTTGGATAATGCGACCTTGCATATAGATGGTCAATCAACGGAGGTTGACGCACCGCCAGATATCATTGATGTTGTTGACCAAGACGATGATATTACTGATGATGAAGACCTCATCAATGTTGATGATGATGGTGTTGAATTGATCTTGAGTTGTAACTTTCAAAAGACACTTATATATTTGAATGAATGAATGAAATTGTTGTGGATTGTTTAAATGTGTATATTTATTTGGATATGTATGTATTTGGATGTGTGCATGCTTATATTATTTTGTTCATGAATTTCTATATGTTATGCTAATTGTACTTGTACAGATGTCAGCAGATGTCGCACGGTCCCACGGAGGTGACGGTGGCGGTGATGATCGTCCCCCATCACACGTTGTACCCACCGGTTGCGGGGGCTGCTTTGCTAACAAAGGTAAGAATTTCTGGATTATTGTAATACAAGCATAAATTTGATACATATATTGAACTTGCTTGCCTTGAATTTTTATGACTTTATCACTAACTTGATTTTGCAGGCAAAGGTAAACGAAAGCCCAATTTGGGCGGCAGGGGAGCGGGCAGGCTGAATACCCGCGACAAGACCCGAAACCTTTCGCTAAAGGAGATCGCGGTAGCTAAAGGCCCCGTCCCGATCAATTTTGAGCAGGGTGACAAACAAACCCTAAACCCTCTCGGTCCCCATGCGGCTCACTGGTCTAATTACATCGGGGAGGTCGTTAGGAGTGTGCCGTTGTACTACCCCTCTTGGGAGAAGGTCCCGAAGGAGCGGAAGGCGGCGATCATTTCAGAGATTGGGGTCAGTTATCCTTTTATGTTTATTTCATTATCGTGTTCATTTATTTAATTGTGTATATTTATCTAAATTCGTTTATTTATGTATATCATATAAATAAATAAATATATAAATTATATCTCTAACTCTGTTTTCGTTTTGTTGTATATGATTGCAGACCCTGTTTGACCTCAGGCCGCACATGGATTCCTCCCGCTGGACAGAGATCAGCGAAGGCATCAACATGCACTTGCAAAAAGCCTACAATACCAACAAGGCTTCTTTCAAGGCCAAGTATTGGAAGGCAGACCCCACCACCGGGAGTTACGATCTGGAGGCGATCAGGCGGGCACGTCCCGAGGAGATTACAGCGGCTGAGTGGGATAAGTACATTAAGTTTTGGAATGATCCCAAGAACCTTGCTCGAGCCGCTCAAAATCGGCTAAACCGGCAAAAGAGCGTGGTCACATCTCGACAGGGATCCCGGTCGCTGGCTCGCCTTCGAGATGAGATGGTAATAAACATTATAATTATTTTACATACATATATACATATATATCTGATTATACGCTTTGGTGTGTTGTGATTTGTCGTTTTTAATTAGTTTCATCTTATATGCGTGTGTATGTACAGAGGCAGGCCTCAGACACTCAGGAGTACCCTTCACTCATTGACACCTTCTGGCGAACACACACTGTTGATGGGGTATTCCCTAAGGATGAGGACCGCCGCATATATGTAAGTTTTGTTTCAAAACACACTTTAATGAATTATCGAGAAATAATGTAGCAACCCGACTAATATATTTACTATCTTGTGTTTTTGTCACTACATAGGAGGAGATGAAAAGGCTTGAGGCTACGGGTGAGTACACGGAGGATGAGATCAATGCGTTGGCAAGAGGGGGTAAGCTTCGTGGGCACATTCCCGGTGTGGGTCGGGTATTGCCATCACGGGCCACATCCAGGCCAAGTATGCCCGCCCCCGACAAGTCGCTCAAGAGCATGCATAGAAAGGTAGACTTTATGATGAGTCTTTTCAGAAGCGACTCCAAGTACTCGGATATGTTTAAGGAGTTTGAGTCGGGTGGTGCTAGCGGGAGTGGCGGGTGTGGTGATGACGAGGAGAGTGGCGATGATGAGGATGGCGATGGTGATGATTAGTTATGTTATATATTAGTTAGTATGCTACATTATTACTTTATGTTGATTTTGGCGACATTTAAACACTTGTTTCCCTATCCTAGTTATGTTATATATTAGTTAGTAAGCCCCGTTTAATATATGGGTTAGTATGCTATTTTGTTTCTTTACGTTGATCTTGGCGACTTTATGTAGACATTTGTCCCTGTCTAGTTGAATATTTGATTTGTAACTGGCGGATAATTCAAGGTTAGTGACTAGTAAAGCCCCGTTTTGATAGACTATATTGTCTGTGTTTATTAGGATTTTGGTACGATTTAAGCTTTATTTGATCAAAATGCGTTGATCCGTTATATTGTATTGTGTTATTGTACAAGTTGTGATGTATTTGGATAGGTCTATATTTGGTTGTATCAGGTGTGATGTTTGTTAGATTTTTTTTCGGCAATTTTTCGCGGAAAAAAATCTGGGAAAATAGCTGATGTGCAGGTGCAATAAATTTTGAAGGGACATATCCGGGCGACATGTCGCCCCGGGAGGTCTTGAAAACAAAAAAAAAATTTATAATTCAATCCGGGCGACATTTTGTGCCCAGGATAAGTGAGAAAAAATTATTTTATTTTTTTCTTTTTCCGGCGACATGTGCCCGGGGGATAGTGACGAAATAATTTTTAGTTTCTTTTTTCCTGAGCGACATGTCGCCCGGGATAAGTGAGAAATTATTTTATTTTTTCTTTTCACAGGCGACATGTCGCCCGGGATAGTGACGGAATAAATTTTAGTTTCATTTTTCCCGGGCGACATGTCGCCCGGGAAAACGCTATTTTAATTAAATAAGCATTCATCAATACTAATCATTATTTTATAACACCACTTTCCCTGGCGACATGTCGCCCGGGATACGTATCCACCGTGGCACATATTAGTTTGGCTGAAAACGTATGGGTCCCACCACGTCGCTCGGGAAAGTCGCCCGGGAAAGAATCCCTGGCGAGCTTTCCCCTTCAAAGTATCCCGGGCGACATGTCGCCGGGGATGAGTATCCCCAGCGACATGTCCCCCGGGAAGGCGTGAAAATGTCGCTGGGGATAGTGGTAAATGTTGTAGTGGTGGAAGAAGAAGCTGCTCGTCGTCAGAAGCTGGTAACAATAAAATTTATAGAAAGTAATTGTGTGAAATTTGAGACAACAACAGTGGAGGGTACTATAGTACTTGCACAATATTATCGCGAAAACCTGCTCCGCAAACAAGAAATGGAACTAAAACTACTGCAAGCTAGGTGGATGGAGCAGCAGGGTATTACAATTATTTGATAGTTTTTATCCTTTTAGGGTTGATTGATGTATATGTATTGTTTATTAAGCTAACCAATAAAAAAATCTTATTTGATGTTCTGAAACCCTATATTCGCACCTTGTTAGCTACCAAATCTAGTGGTGTGGAAGGAGGATCCCCTCGCCAGGACGATACTGTTGAGTCGAGTGAAAGTCTCAAACATGTACCAGATTCTTCCATTGCTGCTTATGGTAGCCTCCTCTTTTCATTCCTTGACTTGTCAACTAATGTGATCCGCCCTTGTTTTTTACATCAACCTAGCTAGATGTTCAGTATAAACACATTTCAGATACTACTATTTTTAGCATAAACCTTACTCTTTGATATCTTATGCCAAGGTGGATCCGTTTTCAAGCAACTCCACAAGTATCTCACCAGCTGCTCAAGTGAAACCAATCACCCTCCATCACCAACTGGTAAGATACATTTAAAATCCATTTGATTGTGCTACATTGTTTGGATTATTTTGCCCAACTGCAAATCCTAGAGCATGTTATCATCATTTATATACTCTATCGTTCATGCCACTTATTTGTTTTATTTTCCTTTCTTATTACTATGGTATAATCATTGCTTGGAGATAACTTGTTGAATTAGTCACTAATGGTATCATCATTACTATGGTAATTCTAAATCTTTTTTATTACTATATATTCTCACAAGCCAAAACTTCTGATCTTTTGCATGATCCCTATAGTATTCTGAAATCTTGCAACTAACCAAACAACAAGAACAGAGTTGAGGCTAACAAAAGTGAAATTGTTGTAATTATTTTGGGCTGACCAAGGTTCGGTAACTATTAAATGGCAAGTCCAAGCAGCTATATCTTACGTCACACATGCCTCAACTGATCTCAATCTACATCAGCCCTTGGAAATGATAACTAATTTGCACTTTCTTAATAGGTACTAAAGCTAAAGCGAAAGGAGAATCTGTTCGCAAGCGCCCACGCGAAGATCTTGGCGACTCAAGTGAAGCTTTTGCTGAAAATCTGAACTATTCTGCAGATTCATCCATTGCTGCTCGTGGTAACATCTGATCTGATCTTATCTTCTTTTCCTCTTTATGTTAGAAAGAAAGATTGAAGAAACACATAAAAGTCAATTTTGGCACAAACCAGTTGAAAAGGGATCTAAATCGGAATATATTAAGGATATAAAAGAAAAAAAAAAAAAAAAACAAATATTGTACAAAACTTTCACTTGTAGGTTTGCTCATTCCTCTCTACCATCCTCTAATTTGGATAAGAGTCTAGGGAGTGACTCATTTTGTAAAAATTATTATTTCTGTTAAGTTCAACTATCACCATAAAGCATTGGGACTAGAATCTGATCCATGCCACAAACAGAGACATTTATATAGAATCACATAGATATTTTCAGTTTACTCTCTAGTTATTATGGCAGGAGGATCCATTTTCAAGCGCCTCCGCAGGTATCTCATCGGCGGGTCACATGAAACCCATGCCTGGAATCCCAACCCTGCAGCTGATCCATCAGCAACAACAACTGATTTTGACCATATGATTACTTATATTTAGTATGAATTTTGGAGTGTTCGGATTTATTTTGCTAAAATGCATTCTTACATTTTACTATTTCTTATACATCAGTTAAAGAACTCTGGAATGTTTTGCGAATCAACCTTTTATTCAAATTTTTGGCTTATGGTATATGGCATGATATTATTTCATGTGGCGCTTGTTATGTTAGTTTACTACCTTGAAACCTTGTAATTTTAAACAAAATCTAATAGGTACCAAAGCCTGAAGTTGGATTTCAAGGGAGCCAAATAAGTGTTTAAAGGAGGACCTGTTCTTGAGACGGAGTGCCCCCCCTTCAAGGTTCTTGGCGAGTCAAGCGAGATCTTTGTTTAGTATCCGTATCCTCACATGGATTTATTTTAATTATTGGGCTCATACCATTGTTTCATCTTATTAGGAGACCCACAAAAATCCCTATCTCTCTTCATTAAGAGGCAAAATTAGACATGTTCCAAACTACCACTTAATCCAAAAAGGAAAACAGAAGCACCCCTTAAATCTAATTACTAGAGTACTTTTTAACTGTGTTGAATGAGTAGTTTGTGATACAAACATCCTTGTAGATAATTTGGCGATGCAGAAACCGTATCTACTTTGATTAAAAACCTACGAGGAAGGACACTCTCATGGAAGAAAATCATGTTTCTCTCGCATTCTTGGATAGGAATAGCTAGGAATAGAGTTACATCCTAGTGGTTAGAATGGATTCAGTCCTAAGATTGCTTGTACAATCACATTGTAATTTCTTCTTTTCACTAGTGTCTTGCTAGTGAGTATTAATCTAATCGCCGTTATTAAAAAAAAACATGTGTTAAATGAATCTAGTTATTATGATGTATCACCTATGTACTTGACTTATGAGTATGTAAATGTAATTGGGTATGTGTGGTTATGATAACCTCTTTTCGTCTTGAGCTAATGGCAAATTAACTAGTCTTTTTGTCTCTTTTGGGCTCCATTACCATCACTTATGGAACCATTGTGTTGGTCTAAACTTTTTGTGTATCATTACTTAGATTGAACCATTGGGTTGACCCAAAACCTCTCACGACATCACCACACCCATGACCTTGTTGGGTTAATCCCAATCTACTAGAGACAAAGGCAGTTACAAAAGTTAGTTATAAAAACAGTTATATGGCAGTTACATAGGAAGGGACACAACTGTTGGATTAAACAAACCAACACAACCTTTCGTTCATGACTTTTCAATATGTATAAATAGATAGGCATGTAAACAAACATCGATAATGATGACAGATTTATAGAAATAAAGTTTATTTCATTTTTTGGTATATCGTGAATCATAGATCCTGTTGATAGGGGCCAACATTTGGCATCAGAGCTTTTGGTATTTTTAAACCAAATCATCATATACCGTTTTAAGAGTGTTCCTGTTTTTTGAATCAAAAAAACCGCACCAATTTTTTCCCAAAAACAGTTTGCAATAAAAACTAAACACAATCAAAAATCATTTTGTGTTTATCAAATCTTTGTATCAGGAGACCCCAACAATTGCCACCAAGTGAATAATCACTGGCAACAAAAGGGTTTCATCCCCTGCAAACTACTATCAAGAACATAACAGGAAAAATATAACCCAAAAAAATCAAGGTTAAGGCACGGTACCAATTTTTTTTTCACAGATTCAAAAAAAACCACATCGAATTGGATAACACAAAGTCATCACAAAAGGGACAGAAACTAAAATCATCAAAAAAGGGAACGAACACACCTTTTTGAAGAATCAATAATCGAACCAAATAGAATCATCAATTGATTCACGTTTATCCAAAAACGCCCAAAATACAAGGACGTTAGAAGATCCCAAATTTGTAGCGAAACCCTAATTTTCGAACAACCAAATTGAGGAATCAGTGGTTACGAACACAAGAAGGAGAACGATTAAACCTGCCATTTTTAATCGGCGGTTAATCACCCATAGAAGAGAAGAAGAAAGACCAGAAAGCCTCAAGGAGACGAACTCCCAAGGAGACGAACTCCCAAACAGAAGAGAGGCGCACATATAATAGCAAAGGGACACATTAGGGTATTTACCCTAATAAGTTTTTATAAAAAACCATTTCACCCCCCTCCACTTTCATTTTCTATATATATCATTTTAAGTTATATATAGATATATAGTTTTAGGCTTTTAGAAAAGTTACCCCCCCCCTTAATTTTAAGTTTGTAACTTTTCCTAAACCCGTAGATAGAAATATAGTAACCTAGTGATTACACTGCTTACTATATCGAGAGGATAATTTAAGGAGTAATTAACCTTAGGTTATTCGACTTTAGAATATAAAATCTCCAAGGATAGTTTTTTTTTGGAAGAAAACTAGTCCCCGTTAAGATTGATAGCCTGTAAGGCACAAAACCAGAGTACTCACCACAAAATTCAACACACTTAGTGTTAGATATTTTATTTTGGAGATTTTATTCAATATCCTAGAGATATGACGAAAGAAAGTGGAGATAGTTCAAAGAAGGAAATTAGTACCGCCAGTACACCCCAATTCCAATGTCCAATTTTAAAACCCTCGAATTACTCATTATGGGCAATTCGAATGCAAATTATTCTAGAAGCAAATGGTTTATGGGAAATGATAGAACCAAATGAAAAAACCCAAGCAGATAACAAAAAAGACAAAACTGCTATCGCATTCCTTTACCAAGCCTTACCAGAAGAACAATTGCTTCAAATCACAAAACACAAAACCGCGAAAGCCATATGGGATGCCTTAAAAACTAGACACATAGGAGAAGAAAGAGTCCAACAAGCAAGGTTGCAAACACTCAAATCCGAATTTGAGATGTTACACATGAAGGAAGACGAGACCATCGACACCTTCACCGCAAAACTAACAACCATAGTAAACAAAGCAGCCAGTCTAGGGCATACAATGGAAGATGAAACACTAGTGCGAAAACTATTAAATGTTGTACCCGATAGGTATCTGCAAATAGTTGCGTCAATAGAGCAATACTCGGATCTAGATGAAATGACCTTAGAAGAAGCAATTGGAAGACTTAAGACTTATGAAGAAAGAATTAAGTATAAGAGAGGCAAACAAGTGGACAATCAAGAGAAATTGATGTTCACTCGACATGAGAATAAAGGGAAGTATTTTAGAGGACGTGGACGTGGAAAACATAAATTCTCACAAGAAAGAAACCATGAGAATTTTAAGGTAGAGAGGAAAGATGGAGAAAACTCTCATAAGAATTATAAGAGAGATAACTTCAAGAAATCAAGTTATGATACTAGCAAATTACAATGCTACAAATGCAAGAAGATAGGGCACATTGCACCTAAATGTCCTCAAAGGACAAAACCAAACGAGCAATCTAACCTCGTTGAAGAAGATTTAGAACCAACCTTACTAATGACAATATTAGAAGATGAAGAACAAAAGGTCTCGCTACATGAAAAAGATGTAGAATATAAAGAGACAAATATGGATAGTCTATGGCACTTAGACAACGGAGCTAGTAATCACATGACTGGAGTGAGAGAACACTTCAAAGAATTAGATGAGAAGGTTAGTGGAAAAGTAAGATTCGGAGATGGTTCATACATAGAGATCAAAGGAAAAGGTTCAATTCTAATAGAATGTGATGATGAGAAGCAAAGAATCATATCACACGTATATTACATTCCTGACTTAAAGAGCAACTTATTGAGCCTTGGACAATTCACTGAAATTGGTTGTAAAGTAGTAATGGAAGACGACGAATTACGACTTTATGACATGGATAACAAAATCTTCATGAAAGTTACACGACAGAGAAACCGACTATATAAGGCAAATCTGAGGATAGGTACACCTGTCTGCTTACTAGCAAACTTAAAGGAAGATACATGGTTATGGCACGCAAGACTAGGACACCTTAACTTTGAGTCACTAAAATCAATGGCTCAAAGAGATTTAGTTCACGGAATACCTGCCATTAAACATACAACACAAGTATGTGATGTTTGTTTAATTGGAAAACATAGTAGAGCGCCATTTCCTAAAAAAGCAAAAGCTAGATCTACCTCACCTCTAGATTTAGTATATGGAGATTTATGTGGACCAATCACACCATCTGGAAAGAAATACATATTCTTGTTAGTAGACGATTACTGAAGATATATGTGGGTATACTTTTTAACTACGAAAGATCAAGCCTTTGATACTTTCAAGGAATATAATAAGTCAACAGAAAACGAATTAAGAACAACATTGAAAGTGTTGAGAACTGATCGAGGAGGAGAATTCACATCAAATGAATTCACGCAATACTGTAAGGAAAACGGCATAGCACGACAACTAATCCGCATCTCTTCTCTCTCAGCCACAAAAAATGGATAGTCAGAAAGAAACAATAATCACTATCTGTACGTCACCTTATCCAGATCTATAGATGAAAAGCTAACACAACATGCAACAAAAATTGTGGCTGAAGCTTTTAGACACGCATAGATCATCCCTAGAATATGTTCTACAAAAGCCACTAGAAATATTTACGCCCGTACAAGCATTAAACGAAGAAAGCCAAACTTAGATAATCTAAGAGTTTTCAGCTGCATAGCATATGTGTTAGCCCTAAAATATGGTGACTAATCCAGAATTACATTTATCATTTATAGTCGGGTCGGGTTAGTTTAGCTAGTCGATATCGAGACTATAAACACTCCCTCCATACTTCCATGGAGGGGTGAAGCTCACTTTTGTAAAAGTGTGTGTGTGTGTTTTTCTCTCAAGAACACACACTCTTCGGATACAACTGCTTCCGTCTCGTTTTTCTCTTTGATTTGAGAGGTCACGGGCCTGAAACGGACTTACGGATCAAAAGTTATGGCTGTTTTACTGAAACCCTTTTCTTCACACAAGATTTCTTAGACAAAACGCAGTGATATCTTTAACCAAAACGCAGTGACACCAAAACGCAATGACACCAAAACGCAGTGTCACCAAAACGCAATGACACCAAAACGCAGTGACACCAAAATGCAATGACTTTGGTCAAAACGCAATGAATCTTGGTCAAAACGCAATGAAATTTGGTCAAAACGCAATGAAATTTTGTCAAAACGCAATGAAATTTGGTCAAAACGCAGTGAAATTTGGTCAAAACGCAATGAAATTTGGTCAAAACGCAATGAAATTTGGTCAAAACACAATGAAATTTGGTCAAAACGCAATGAAATTTCTTCAAAACGCAATAAAATTTCTTCAAAACGCAATGAAATTTCTTCAAAACGCAACCTGCAATCAAAACGCAACCAAAAACTCAAAACGCAACATGAA
>BQNB010074429.1:0-31795 GCA_026074375.1 Tanacetum coccineum | reverse complement strand
CATTTCATCAGAGATTCTTATAAGAAGAGGCTCATTCAAGTAATTAAGATACACACAGATCACAATGTTGCTGATCTACTCATAAAGGCATTTGATGTTAGCAGGTTTAACTTTTTGATTGCTAGCATTGGATTACTTAATCTCTGAAGATGTGTTTATTAGACTAATGATTGATATGGTTTAGAGATGGTATTAGTGATGAATTTGGAGTTAAAACTGGTAGTTGTAAGTTAATGCTGCTAGGCAGGATTTAGTGATGCTGGGCAAAAGTTAGTACTGCTAGGCAAAAGTTAGTACTGTTGAGCCAAAGTTAGTACTGCTGAGCCAAAGTTAGTGATGCTTGTTACCGTTAGAGATAATACTGCTGAGGGGGTTAACAGTAAATATAATGGTTTCTTCGCTAGCAGGTTTGCTATTAACTGTATAAAATCGTTCTCCATCATACAGTAACTTTAACTAATTCTCTCATATGCTCTAAATTACAAACCCTAATCGTATTCATCGCCGATCATCTAAATTAATCATTTATGGCTGATCTATAATTCTTTGACCAACACAACATGGTGGCCTGCTTGGAAAAAACTGATGGGAATGATGAGTTTCATCAGATAGTGGACTTTCTCACTACTAGCACGATTCATTATGCTCTAACTGTAAGTCTTACTATCCATGCTTCTTATATTGAGCAGTTTTGGGCTACTGCTAAGTCCAAAACAGTCAATGATGTGAAGCAAATTCATGCCACAGTTGATGGCAAGACATCGGTAATATCAGAATCATCAGTGAGGAGTGATCTTCACTTTAATGATAAGGATGGTATTACCTGTCTATCAAATGATGAAATTTTTGTAAACCTTGCATTGATGGGGGTATGAAAGAGTTTCTACTAAATTTACTTTTCAAAAATCTTTCTTTTCCCCTCAATGGAAGTACCTTATACATACCATCCTACATTGCTTGAGTTCAAAATCAACTGCTTGGAATGAATTTTAAATAAATTTAGCATCAACAGTTATTTGTTTAGCTAAGGGTAAAAAATTTAACTTTTCTAAATTAATTTTTGATGGTATGTTAAGGAACTTGGATCCTACTTATAAGAAAATTTTAATGTATCTAAGGTTTTTACAACTGTTTTTGAATAATCAGATTGCTCTTGCAGAACCTTTTAATGATGTTTATGTTACACCTGTACATACTAAAAAGGTTTTCACTAATATGAAAAGACAAAATAAAGATTTTTTAAGGAGAATTACTCCATTGTTTGCATCTATGCTAGTACCTCAAGTAGTTGAGGGTGAAGGTTCAGGACAACCCTCTTAACCTCAACCACCATCTTCAACTGCTCCACCCTCTCAAGTTACTACTGTTGCATCATAACACCAAAAGACTCGCACACCTAGGCAAGCCAAAAGAGGTCAGGACACTAAGATTCCTTAGTCTAGTGGTCCCCCTAAAAAGGTTGATGATGAGGCTGTCCATAAGGAGTTGGGTGATAGAGTGGAAAGGGCTGCCACTACTACTGCTAGCTTAGATGCAGAGCAGGACAATGGTAACATCCTTAAGACCTAATCCACAACAATACCTAATGTGCCTCTTTCTCAAGAAATTAGTACAGGTGGTAGTCCTAGGTGCCAAGAAGCCATGGCGGGTACTATTGCTTAGACTAGGTCTGAGAGGATACCTACATCTTCCTATGATTCACCTCTCCCAGGAGGTAACACACCTGGAAGTGATGAGGAAAGACTTGAACAAGATGATTTGACGGATTTTGTACCACCAACACCCCATGATTCACCTCTCTCAGGAGGTCACACACCTGGAAGTGATGAGGGTAGACCTAACATAAATGAATTGATGGCTATTTGTACAAATTTGTCAAACAGGGTTCTTGCCTTGGAAACATCAAAGACTGCTCAAGATTTGGTGATCAACAAGTTGAAAAAGAAAGTTAAAAGATTGGAAAAGAAGCAAAGGGCAAGAACTCCAGGGATGAAACTCTTAAAGATTGGTACCTCTAGGAGAAAGAGTTTGGATAAGGAGAATGTATCCAAATAGGGGAGGAATTTGAAGACAATGCCAATGTTTGCAGAAGGTGATTTTGATGATGACTTTGATGACATTGATGATATGGTGAATGAAGCAATGGAGAATGTTGAAGGAGATACGGTTAATACTGCTACTACTGGAGTTAGTGCTACTAGTGCATCAGTTACTACTGGTGGTGTATCTATTAGTACTGCTGAACCAAGAACACCTCCAACAAATACTACAACTGCATTTGAAGATGATGATCTTACTATTTCTCAAACACTTGTAAAGATGAGAAGTCAGAAGGATAAGGAAAAAGGAAAAGGAGTTGCTTTCAGAGCTACACAAGAAGAATCTGCTAGACCAACAAGAATTCTTCCAACTATTGCTCCAAAAGATAAAGGCAAAGGTATTATGCAAGAGCCTGAAAAGCCTCCAAAGAATCCTATAAAGGCTCAGATTCAAAGGGATGCAAAGATTGCTCAAAGATTGTTTGAAGAAGAACAAGCACAGTTTGAGAGAGAGCAAAGGATTGCTAAGGAAAGAGCTGCAGAACAAGAGGCTAAGGATGCTGTATTGATTGAACAAATGGAAGATATTCAAGCAAGGATAGATGCAGATGAATTACTAGCAAAAAGAATTCAATAAGAAGAAAGAGAACAATTCACCATTGAAGAAAAGTCTAGAATGTTGGTGGAAATGATTGCTGAAAGGAAAAGGTTCTTTGCTGCACAAAGAGCTGAACAAATTAGAAACAAGCCACCAACCAGAGCTCAACTAAAAAACAAGATGGTTACTTATCTGAAACACATGGGCAAGTACACTCACAATCAGATGAAGAACAAGAGCTTTGAAGAAATTCAAAAGCTGTATGTAAGGGAGGAGAAGTGGATCAATAACTTTGTTCCTATGGATTCTGAAGTGGTTAAAGACTGTAGAAAAGGTAAAGCTAAAGGCGATAGAAAGAAAATAGTTGCTAGGAAAAGAACAGGTGAAAAACTTGATGATGCAAGTGTTAAAAGACAGAAGATAAAGGATGATGTTGAGAAGGAAGAGCTTAGAGCTTATTTGGATATAATTCCAGGAGATGATGAAGCTATAAATGTTAAATCATTAGCTATAAAGTATCTAATAGTTGATTGGAAGACACATGCTCTATCAAAAGACAAGATGTATTATGAGATCATCAGGGGTGATGGAAGTACTAAATCTTACAAGATATTTACAGAAATGCTTGATGATTTTGATAGGCAAGATGTGTTAATCTATATAGGCTGGTGAAAGAAAGATTTGAGCCTGCCAGCCCAGAAGGATATGACAGATTACTTTAGGGAGATCTTATTATTGTATTTGAACCAAGTAAAGATGATGAAATCTGGAAAGCTCAACAGGACTACACATTGATCAGCTAGAGATTATTTGATCCATGTAGAGTTCATGTATTACTGATGGTTACTGGAATTGCTATTCACATGCTAATAGAGAAGACATATCCTATTACATAAGAGATGCTTTCAAGAATGCTGAGTAGAAGACTAGAAGTTGATCATGAGTGTGAAATGGCTTATGAGCTTCTCAGGTTTACAAGATCACAACTTCAGAAGTAAAAGAGTGTTTGGATACATCCTCTTAGTGATCAAGATGTAGGTAATGAAGAAACCTGATAATCAACAAGATAAATATCAAGTTTAAGGGAGGATTGTTAGGAATTAGAGGCTTCTACAACTTAATGCTAGTGGTTCAAGTTTGTGCTGCTGCTGAAGATTGAGAAAACAGTCTAAGTCATTAGTACTGTTAGTTTAATAGTGATGCCAGTACAAAGTGTTAGTACTGTCAGTTTATTAGTACTATTAGTTATATAGTTAGTACTGTTAGTATTAATAGTTAGTACTACTAAAGTGATATGCATGAGATATATTAGGAATAAATATGCATTGATCACTTGATGCATTTTGTAAGCCTATTAGGGTTTTCTGGTGTATAAAAGAAACCCTAAGGCATAGTTAGTGATATAGATCTAGAAATAATTTTCTCATAGTTAGTATAGTTTCAAGGTTATTCTGTAACTTTGATTGTCTTCAACAATATATTGAAAGTTTAGCAAGATCTTGTTTTACTGTTTCATTGTTCTTTTTAGTATTACAAACTAGATTTCGCATAGTTTTTGATATTCTCAATCCACTTTGAGTTGGAACACTCTTCCTATGCTTTTGATCGTATACGTTGTTTCGTAATCTATTGTTTTGATATTGTGTTTTTGTGCCGGCGATACTTAAGTAGGATGATTTATAATCATCTTATTGAAATGAATTAGGACGCTTCTTCATTTGAATAAGGAAATTATAAATTACCGAACCATAAGTTTATAAATTCTTACTTACAAGGATTGGGACGCCTCTTTTTGTAAGTGACAAATTATAAATGAGTGGGCTTATGTTTATCCGACATAGCGTGTGTTCGTCCGTATGAATCATTCCTTGGGCTATGAATTTCTTTCGACTCGTGCTTTGTTATATGGATTTTTCCGAATGTGTATCGACCGCCGCGAACTTGATAATCTAATAGTAATAAATCATTAACCACTTTTAAGAATTGACGACTTGTTAAATTCTTCGTTCCAATGGCTTTTCTTCGAGTCATGTATTCCATCCTTCCATTTGAAGATTCTCATTACATTTGATTCATTCGCTCATATCGATTGCATATATCCTATGCTTTGACCTTTGTTCACTCAAATTTTCGTTGGAACCTCGACAATGACCTAGGTATATCCACTCATCTAATCACTAGTAAACCAAGGACGAATAAAACAAATTGAGCACCGGGACGGCGCTCTCTTAAGGTGGGAAGACTGTAACAACCGTCAATTTTCGGAATATATTTAAATAATAAATCATATTTATTATTACATGTTTGTCGTTTATAATTTTTTTTATTTGATTTCGAAAACGAAAAAGGATATATTAATTCATAGTTGATTTATCAAAAACGAACCACTAAATCACGTTTTCATTATTCGGACTCTAAAGCAATTTGATGTAAAACGACATTCCTGACAACTTTTCAGTTTTGACCGAGACCTGAAAACAGACAGAAAGTGACTGAAATGCCCTCGCGAGATTTTAGAAACGAGAAAATAATTAAATTATATGTAATTAACACTTTTTATTAAATAAAAATATTTAATAAATTAGTCATCATTTTATTCGAAAACGTTTAATTATAACGCGAATATTCGAGTTGAAATCCATTTTTATTTCGGACAAGGCGTAACCGGGTCACTAAATAAATAACAAATATTTTTAGAAATGTTATAAAAATATTTATTAAATACTATCAAGTAAATACTCATTTTTATCAGAAAAATGATTTGGGAAACAATGGCGCAAGTTTCGTATTTTGAATCATCCGTTAAGTCGCTCAAATCATTTTTCTAGAGAATACATGGACCAAGGAATCAGGGGATACGAAATAAGATGCTCCAAGATGGTAAAAAAATTGGGGAACAGTGGTACATCTACTTTCAAATGTTCTTGGTTGTTCAAGATGGGATAGGTGGTTATGATTAGAGCTTTCAGGCTAAAGAAGGCATCATAAACTTTGCTCTAATGGCCTATACATCCCAAGGTTCATCAAGTTCAGACTCTGAGGTACATACTTGCTCTAAAGTTGCTTTAAATCTTATGAATATCTTTTAAAAACAGTATGACAACAGCGTGAAGCTCTCAATAAAATATAATTTAGTAATTATAGGTTATCAAATAGGATAGAATCATTAGTAGCTAGGATAGTAGTTATGAAAGATGAAGCTGTTTATGATGTAGATAGATATTGCATTTTTAATGTATTGATGTCAAGTGAAAGGATATTTCTATCATGACTTAAAAATTAGTTAGAAGAAGCCTTTAAAAGATGAAAGGATGATTTGAAAACTTAAACTAGAAAAATTTAAGATTGATCATAGAATTAACTTAACTGATTAATAGTCAAATAAGTGCTAAAAACAATATGGTCTGGTTATGATATTCAATATGATTAAGAGAGAAGTGGTTCATAGTGTGTTTAACAGTAGAGAAAGTGATGTGGATGATAGTCCAATAAATGATAGTATTCAAAAATAGGTGAAGGGTTTCATGCAGTTCCTCCTCCATACCATAGTGATGGACATGCCCTTAAGACCTGACTTATCCTTTGCTGGGTTAGATGATTCTGTCTATAAGACTATTGAAGTGAAACTAAAACTTGTATATCTTATATAGTGATGGATATTGTAGAAAGCCTAAAATTATGTTAAATGGGACAATGTATGTGATAATGGATAGTGTGTTTAGCTCCTAAATATGATCAGACTAAACAAAAGTTTACTTAAACTCAATTTTGTCAAATTTGGAGAGGAATGTGAAATATGTTAATAAGGAATACACACATAGGCAAGTAGGAGTATCACCGAAAAAAAAGGTCAAAGTCCTAGGGATATAGAGAAACTGGTATGGTTGATGTCTCAAAAACTAATGAAATGGTTTTAGTCTATAAAGAAATGCTTGTTTTGTATGTGGGAATCTCAACCATTTAATCAAAGACTGGATTTTCATGAAAATTTAAAATAGGTTGAAAACCAGAGTTGAATAATTAGGGATGGGTTACTGGTCAAGGAAATTAGACCAGTATGGGAAACAATGCTACGAGGGTGTAACTACCAAAATTAAATGACGATACCAAATCATCTAAAAGGAATATTTTGTTCCAACAGCAGTTGCAACAAATGTCAGGACATGTATTGTTAATGCTGCGAGCAAAGCTCTCCTAGTGCTGCATTCATTATATTAGTACTGTCAGGCATGTTTATTCTGTTGTCCCTAAAGTAAATGTGATTGATGCTGTAACAACTATCTTTTTCTTATTTTTAATGAATCATTTCACCTGTAAGAGGGATTTTAACCTAATATCCTTGCTGTTTATCAAATTAGGTTTTTTGAATATAGTTTATTTCTGCTAGGTGTAATCATGGTTTTAACTACGGCATTGGAACTTTGATGGAGTTTAGGCGGATTGATGGGTTCTGGGGTTTTGGGGGGGGTTGCCTGTTGCTTGTTGGTTTTTGAGACCACAGGAAATGTTATTGACCATACCTCCAAAGACAGTGGATCATACATGCTTAAAATATTTGACTATGTTGATCTACAAGGCAGACTCAAGTCAGTAATGGCTTGGGTCCCCAAGAGAAACTAATTCTCTTATTTTGAGTGCAGGGTAATCCACAATATACTTTACAGGATCTGGTGATTTTTGATTAGTGGATGCTCTATGGGCATATGATGAAAACACAGTCCTTCCTTACTGATTATAAAGAGATGATGTGGATTGTTGCATTTGCAGGGATGTCCTTAAGGAGGTTAACATTTAGGACTGGGAAATTAGACTTTGAAGATGTATACTTTGTAAAGGAACTTAAGTTTAACCTTTTCTCTATCTCACAAATGTGTGACAAGAAAAATAGTGTTCTTTTCATATGCTAAAATGTCTTGTTCTATCTCCTGACTTTAAGCTACTTGATGAAAGTTAAGTCTTGCTTAATGTTAACTAAACATGACAAACATGTACAATTTTTGATCTAAAGGTATGTGCGTTCCTTCAGGAGGTTTTGATGTTTATTTGCAAAGGCTACATTAGATAAGTCTAATTTAGCATAGGAGGCTTGGTCTTTTTAAACTGTAAACTATGAATTAAACTGCTGAGGGGAACCTTGTAAGAGGTTTGCCTTCAAACATTTGAAAATAACCATACTTTGTGTTGCTTGTCAGAAGGGAATGCAACACAATAGCCTCTTATAAGACCAAGCTTGTAAGCCACCTATCGCCAACCCTTACAAATGTTCGCATTGGACTTTATTTGGGCCATATCTGTAAGGAGTATCATCACAAGATATATTGCCGTGTTGTGACTTGATGGACTATAGTAGGTTTAGTTGGTTTTCTTTTTGGCCACTAAGATTGAGACTAGTGGGTTCATTAATAACCTTTTATAACTGGCATTGTAAAACAAATAAATCATAGGTTTAATAATCATCAAATGTGAAAATGAAATGAATTTAAAAATTATGACATGAATCATTTATGTGGGATGAAAGGGATTAAGAGGGAATTTTAGTGTTGCTAGAACTTCACAACAAAATGGAGTTGCTAAAAGAAAGAATAGGGACTCTATATAGAGGCAGCATAGACTATGCTAGCTGATTCACTTCTTAACCTACTACAATTTTGGGTGAGTAGTTAATACTGCGTGCTATGTTCATAATAGGGTTTTAGAGACCAAGACTAACAACAAGACATACTTATGTAACTTATTACATGGTATACTACCTAGTATAAGTTTTATGAGACATTTTGGTGTCATGTGACCATTCTTAATACTTAGTCCCTTAGGACAAATTTGATGGGAAGGTCTGTTGAGTGGTTCTTGATGGATATTCTATAAATAGCATGCTTTTAGGGTATTTAACACTAGAACTGGAAAAGTAAAGGAGTAACATGACAATCAACCTTATCACTTGAAAAACAAACCATTGTGCAAGGAGTAGAACAGATTAGCGCTATTGAATTGATTTACTAACAAAATCTATGAATTATAAGCCAGTTACTGCAGGAAATCAAAATATTAGGAATGCAGTATCAAGGGAAAACGTTTGACTACATTACTATCTCAACCAATTACCTTCTGCTACTTTACTTTATGATAGTCCACAGAGCTTATAGGATGCAAGTGCCTGAGTTGCTGATAAAAAGACTAATGATGAACCAGAAAATGGGGTGAAAGAAATGGTCAAGAGAAGGATAGGAGGAGCTTCAATTAATGAAGGTGGACTAGAATGGCAAGATTTTAGAGATGTATTGGATAATTTGCTTGTTCAACAGAAGGAAGGTTATGCTAACAGCAATAACAGAGTTTCTACTGTTAGTCCATCTGTTAGTGCTGTTGGGCAAAGTTTTGATAATGCTGATGATCTTCTAACTGATCCTCTTATGCCTGATTTGGAGGATACTGCTGATCTTCTAAATACTGGTATCTTTAGTGGTGCATATGATGATGAAGATCGAGGGTGAGAGGGCTGACCTTTAACAACTTGGAAACAACCAATAACATGTCTGTTTCCTATTACCATCATATCAGGAATACACAGGGATCTCCTAAAGAAGAGCAGATCATTGGAGACATAAATTTAGCTACTCAAACAAGGAGGATGACCAAGATTTCTGAAGAACATGCTTTGGTCAGTTACATTAATAAGCAGAGAAGAACAAATCACAAAGATTATCAAAACTGCTTATTTGCCTGTTTTCTCTCTCAAAAAGAACCCAAGAAGGTGATTCAAGCTTTGGATGATCCAAGCTGGATAGAAGCAATGCAAGAGGAGTTGCTATAGTTTAAATTGCAGAAGGTTTGGACATTGGTTGATCTACCTAATGACAAGAGGGCCATTGGAACCAAATGGGTCTTTAGAAACAAGAAAGATGAGAGAGGAATTATAGTTAGAAACAAGGCAAGACTGGTGGCACAAGGTTACACCCAAGAAGAAGGAATTGATTATGATAAGGTTATTTTGCTCATGTTGCTAGGATAAGAAGTCAATCAGGTTATTTTTAAGCCTATGCATCATTTATGAGGTTTTTTGTGTTACTAGATGGGATGTGCATGCTGTGCACTTTTTTTATGGTACTATTGAAGAGGGAGGTGTATTGTGCAAACCTACTGGTTTTGAAGAGCCATAAATCCTTGATAACGTTTTTATTAGGTAGTATTAGCTTATATTTGGTCTACATCAAACTCCTAAAGCCCTGGTATGGGACCTTGTCTTACCCTACTTATTGTAAAAATAGAATTTAGAAGAGGCACTATATATAGAACTTTATTATCAGAAGACAAAGGTGATATCCTATTAGTGCATGTGTATGTTGATGACATCATCTTTGGGTCTACAAAGAAGTCTTTATGTGTTGAGTTTGAGCAGATGATGCACAAGAGATTCCAGATGAGTTCTATGGGGAGCTCACTTTCTTTTTTAGGGTTGTAGGTACAAGAAGAAAGATGATGGAATCTTTTATAGCCAAGACAAGTATTGGTGATATATTGAAGTTGTGTGATTTTGTCACAGTGAAGTCTGCAGCACTCCATAGAGACTTAAAAAGGCATGCTCAAGGATGAAGAAGCTGTGGATGTCGGATGTTCATTTTTTTACAGATCAATGATTAGATAATTGAATGTATTGTCAGCTTCTGGACTGACGTTATGTTTGCTGTTTGTGCATTGTTGCAATGGTTCCTAGTTAATCCTACAAGTCTCACTTCTTAATGGCTGTGAAGAGGAATCTTTATATTACTTGAAAGGTGACCTTAAATTGGGCCTTTGGTTATCATAGAGTTCACTTATTTGACTTGGAAGCATTTGCTGACAGTGATTTTGTGGAGCCTAGCCTTCGGACAGGAAATCCACAAACAAGATGATTGTCATTTCTACTGCCTTCAGCTTTACCTTTTCTACTGTCTTTAACCACTTCAGAATCCATAGGAACAAAGTCATTGATCCACTTTTGCTCCCTTTCATACAGCTTCTGAATTTCTTCAAAGCTCTTGCTCTTCATCTGATTGTGAGTGTACTTGCCCATGTGTTTCAGATAAGTAACCATCTTGTTTCTGAGTTGAGCTCTAGTTGGTGGCTTGTTTCTAATTTGTTTAGCTCTTTGTGTAGCAAAGAACCTTTTCCTATCAGCAATCATTTCCACCAACATTCTAGACTTTTCTTCAATGGTGAATTGTTCTCTTTCTTCTTGTTGAAGTCTTTCTGCTAGTAATTCATCTGCATCCATCCTTGCTTGAATATCTTCCATTTGTTCAATCAATGCAGCATCCTTGGCCTCTTGTTTTGCAGCTCTTTCCCTAGCAATCCTTTGCTCTCTCTCAAACTGAGCTTGTTCTTATTCAAACAATCTTTGAGCAATATCTGCATCCCTTTGAATCTGAGCCTTTATAGGGTTCTTTGGAGTAGGTTCAGGCTCCATCATCTTGCCTTTACCTTTGTCTTGGCTTTGTACTGTTGGTACTGATGTTGCTCTCCTTGGTTCTTCTTCAACTTCATGAATAATTTATGAGGTTGTTCGTGTACTTGTGCTTACATAGTAGCTACAAGTGTATCAGCTAATAGTCTTCATCTCCATCTTAAAAAATATCCTTAGTGTACTTGTAGACGGATCATGCGAGTACTTTATTTAAAGGTCCAGCATGCCACTAACTTCAATTACTAGCAGAATTATACTGTATTCCCAAACAGATAGTATATGCTTAGCAGTATTCCTCCTGAGTTTCTGCATCAACATCCAACATTCCTTTGCATTATCCACATCAAGCTCAGCAAAGTCACTATCATCAAACATTAGCTTTGTCTTGTCACTTTTCCTCCCCTGTTTGGATACATACTCCTTATCCAAACTCTTTCTCTTGGAGGTACAAATCTTGAAGAGTTTCATCCCTAGAGTTCTTGCCCTTTGCTTCTTTTCCAATCTTTCGACTTTCTTTTTCAGCTTTCTAATCACTAAATCTTAAGCAGTCTTTGATTGTTCTAAGGCAAGAACCCTGTTTGACAAGTTTATACAAATAGCCATCAATTCATTTATGTTAGGTCTACCCTCATCACTTCTAAGCGTGTGACCTCCTGAGAGAGGTGAATCATGGGGTGTTGGTGGTACAAAATCCGTCAAATCATCTTGTTTAATTCTTTCATCATTACTTCAAAGTGTGTTACCTCCTAGGAGAGGTAAATCATAGGAATGTTTAGATGCCCTCTCAGACCTAGTATGAGCAATGACACCCCCATGGCTTCTTGGCACCTGGTTCTATCACCTGAACCAATTTCATGAGAAAGAGGATCATTAGACATTGCCGTAGATTGGGTCTTAGATATGTTACCACAAGCCTGTGTTGCATCTAAGCTAGCAGTAGTAGTGGTAGCCCTTACCACTCTATCATCCCACTCCTTAAAGACAGCCTCATCTGCTACATTTAGTATAGGCATACTAGTCTGAGGTAACTAAGTGTCCTCTTATAAGGCTTGCCTAGGTGATTGAGTATTTTAGGGGTGATGATGATTCAGTAACAGGTATTTGTTCTTTAATTCTGGGTTGAGCAATAGAAGGTGCTGGTTGGGGTTCAGAGGGTTGACTTGAACCTTCACCCTCTACTACTAGTGGTGCCAACATTAATGCAAACAATGGAGTAACTCTTCCTGAAAAATCTTTTCCTTTTCTTTTCATGTTAGTGAAAACCTTTTTAGTATGTGCAGGTGTTTGATAAACATCATTAAAACATAGGTTCTGCAAGAGTAATTTGATTATTCAATAAGTGTGTATAAACCTTGGATAATTATTAATTTACTTTGTCAATTGGTATCCAAGTTCCTTAACATACCATCAAAAATAAGTTCAGAAAAGTTAAACTTTTGACCATTAGCTAAACAAATGACTGCAGATGCTATACTAGTGGAAAATTCATTCCAAGAAGTAGATTTTGAACTTAAGTAGTGTACAATGGTATGTTTGAGGTACTTCCACTGAGGGGAGAAGAGAGATTTTTGAAAAGTTAGTTTGTTAGAATCACTCTCATATCTCATCAATGCAAGGTTTTCAAAAATAACATCATTTGTTAGACAAGTAATACCATCCTCATCATTAAAGTGAAGATCAATCCTCACTAATGATTATGATATTACTACTGTCTTGCCATCAACTGTAGCATGAATTTGCTTCACATCATTAACTGTTTGAGGATGTGCAGTATTCCAAAACCATTCAATATAAGAAGCATAGATAGTAGGACTTACAGTTAAGGCATAGTGTACAGAGCTAGACAGTAGAAAGGCCATTATCGACATAGAAAATTTAGCATTCCCTTATGATTTCTCTAAACAGGCGTCATGGTGTGTTGATCAACAAACTTCAAATCTGCCATAGATGATTAATTGATGAGAATTTATAGAGTCGGTGATAAGTTGAAGTGGGTTTGTGAATTTTAAGAGCGTTTTAGTATTCGAGAGTATTATAATGATCTTGATGTAGTCGAATACGCTTATATAGGTAAAAAGGAAACCTATAATAGTAGGAAACTATTTACCGACCAAGAATTTTCGCTCAGCAGTTATAACTCCAACGGTAACAAGCAGCACTAACTTTGGCTCAGCAGTACTAACTTTTGCCTAGCAGTACTAACTTTTGCCTAACAATCCTAACTTTTACCTAGCAGTACCAAATCCTGCCTAGCAGCATTAACTTTACAACCACCAGTTTTAACTCCAAATTCATTACTAATACTATCTTCAAACCACACCAATCATAAATCCAACAAATACAACTTTAGATGAGTAAGTAATCCAATGTTAGCAATCAAAAATTTAAACCTGCTAACATCAAATGCCTTTGTGAGAAGATTAGCAACATTGTGATCTGTATGTATCTTAATTACTTGAATGAGCCTATTCTCATAAGAATCTCTAATGAAATGGTGCCTTATTTAAGTATGACCACATTCGATTGAGATAGGAATTAAGGGGCGAGAATTAGTAGATGTTTATTTTAGTTTGACCCCAGCTTAGACATCAATTAACTTCTTAAAACACTTTGGTTTAATCTCGGTGCAATATTGTTCCTTGTTTCGGATTTTATTAACTAGTATTTTATAACTATTCTATTATAATGATATGATGTATCATTCTAAGTCACGAATTGCTTTATAGGTCAAGGATAATATTTGGAGTCATCTTCTCATACTTGGTTTCTCATTCAATCATCTACATACGGTGAGTTCATAGCCCCGCCTTTCTAACTTTAAATGTTTTATTAAACCCCGCGAGGGAGATACATGTTGCTTTGAAAATATGAACAAAAGTTGTTTTAGTATGCTGGACCCGATTACATATTGATTTCATTGAGTAGCTATTGCCAAAAGACCCTAATTTCATGAACTGTTAATTGCCTATGATGGGTGAACGCTTTTACATATAAATAGATCTATTGGGTTTGAAAGCCCTGTCCGGGGGTATGTATCCTTAAGTGAGCACCCACTCAACGGACAATTTGTATTGAGAATTTAGGTATAAGGCAATAATACCTAGTCGTGGGGCTAATATATCATGAAAGATATATTTTATTGTCAAGGTTCAGTGTCATGAGCTCAATGAGATAGAAATTAATATATGGCTTGTCCGATCAACAAGTCTCTCGATGGATTATGCTTGTGTTCTAACAATTTGTCATATAAACTCTATGAATTCACTCAACAATTTTGTTGACTTTTTAAGCATATTTATCTCAGGTAATCAAGGCTAAGGATTTGGAGCTGTAATGAAGAGGAGGAAATTGCGCATAAAATGTCTTTTGTTGAATCATACAAATTCCATTTCTCGAATAATGTTTCTATATTTTGTTAAAACACTTATGTTATGTTTATGTTTGGTTTGGACCAAGATGCACTCTGAAACTTAACTTTTGGAATGGAACATGTTTTGATAACGTCTCTTTACGAGTCGTTCTATATAAAATATGACTGTTGTACTTATTATTAACACCTCATTGTTGGACCCGAATATTGTTGTAAATTTGGGGGTGTTAAAGTACCCATGTTATAGTGTCCTATAAAAGTAGCTTATAATAGACATGGTCTTTTAGGTACTTCACACTAGAGATCCAAAAGACAAACCTTATACGGATATGCTAGTAACAGGGTATCCACCCATGATGTGTACTTTACAAAACGAATTCTGGCAGTGACAAAGGTCAAAGTTAACAAGTGGTATGGGTATGGTCATTTAGAAGAAATTAAAGTTTGAAGATCTGATCAGAAATTATACAAGTTCATAGAAGGCGACTTTCCAAGACTTCATCTAAATGACATCGAGGACACGCTGCTTCTCGTTGTTCAAAACAGACTCTTCAACCTCGATGGTGAGGTCATTGTGCACTTGGTCGCAACATTATGTATGTTCACAAGACGTATTGTAATCCAAAAGAGTGTGGAAGTTCTTTGTTGGGAATAAAGTCCTCTCAAGTTTCTACTGCTGGTTGAAGAAAATACTGCTGGTGAAGATTAGAGAAAATAGTCTAAGTTATTAATACTGTTAGTGTTATAGTTAGTACTGCCAGTACAAAGTGTTAGTACTACCAGTTTATTAATACTGTTAGTTATAATAGTTAGTACTGTTAGTTATATAGTTAGTACTGCTAAAGTGATATGCATGAGATATATTAGGAATAGATATGCATTGATCACTTGACGCGTTTTGTAAGCCCATTAGGGTTTCCTTGGTGTATAAAAGGAACCCTACGGCATAAATCTAGATATCACTTTTCATACTAGTTCTTCATAGTTTGCATAGCAATCATAGTTAGTATTCAATATATTAAAAGTTTAGTAAAGATCTTGTTTTACTGTTTCATTGTTCTTCTTAGTATTGCAAACTAGATTCTGCATAGTTTGTGATATTCTCAATCTTAGTTTCTATTATAGTTGTCTTGGATCTATCCAATACAACTAAGCTTTAACAAGCTAAGTAAGATCTGTTCTAAAGGGATCAACAAGTGGTATCAGAGCTTGTTGAGAAACTTTGAATAAGAAGAACACTATATCTTATTATATTCGTCGAGCCCATGCCAAGTTACCCAATACGCCGTGTCGAACCCTTCCAATACGGCGTATCGACCTGATTTCAGAAACTATATAAAGAAAACCCTACATTCGATTTTCAGTATGCATAGAAGCCTTTAACCACCAAGTACAGTCTACAAACGAATTTAGGAGCAAAGAAGGTCCTGCGTGTTCTTCAATTACATAGGAAAACTCTGTGTAATCTTTAACTACGCTATAAGTTCGGTTAGCATATCGTTATCCTTACAGGATATATAAATAAATGGAATTTTCTTTAATCGTCTCTTATGATACTGTGTTTTGTTACAATGAACGTATGGCTAAATACCCTGTAGGTATTAGCCATGTTTATGATAAGTCAAGTTTGGTTTGTTTATATTGATTGTTTACCTTTTCGTTGCATGTTAATTATGTTTATCACTTTATATCTATTTATGTTTGATTATGTGTTTAATCTATCATTTAATTGGATCTAGAATGCATGGCGTAGGCTAGAGTCTGGGATAAAAATACATACAGTTTATTTATGTGACTCTGGATTAATAGGACTGCAAATTTAAGCCCCTGTTTTTTCCCTTGGTTAAGTGAATAGGTAGACTAAGAGGTGACTTAGGATTACAAATAACGTTTTATTTCCTTGGATAACTACTTAGATCGCGGACTACCAGCATATATATATATATATGATGTTTCATTTTATGGTGTGTGATTTTATGATTTCAAGTTTTAAGTTTACATTTTGTCGACTTAACCAAAAACAACACTTTAACGGCCAGTGTACCCGATCGGTGGTAGTTTCGTGGTAAGTAGGGTGTTGATCACTAAGAGCGAGAAACAATCTTTCAATTTATTAATTTTTTGGTTATCTAAACTAATTTAATTCTATTCTATGTTAAACCTATGTTTACTTCCTAAATCTAACGGATAAAGGAGGTTTTTAGGCCTGAGAGAACACGCACGGGTTTATGTGGTGACTAAAATTTAAGGACACTAAAAACGAACGCAAGCAAATTAACAAAAGATAAAAGAGCGGTCTAGCCAAATATAAGAAAAAAGTGAATTAAACCATTATTAATCAATCAACACGTTGGTTTGTTTTATTAGTGCAATGATTACTTATCATCGATCGGCTTATCATTGCTTAAGATAGGCGTACTCTTCCTTAAACCTAGATACATAGAATTATGTCATAAATTATAAACACATCCGCATAAAATGCATCCTATTTTCCTGAATTATAATCTATCTAGGGATTAAAGCAATGTGATCTTGTTATACCCTGCTCATAGAAGACTTAACCTCCTTACTGCATAATGGCAATTCATACACCTATATACACTAACCAGAGTTCTCTACCAATTAATAAAGAACATACTCTTTGAAAATCCATTGAGGTCACCTGTCCGGTCCGATTAAGCTCCGCAATCTAAGGGCAAAGATAGGTCGTTATTTGTGATCATATTGGTCTAGATGTATAAATTACTATATGGAGAGCCATCCCGGCATCTAGAATACTTGGTCCGTATCACTAGATCCAGCTGAATGATGGGTCGCATACAAAAGCACGTAAACAAGTATAAACTGATAAACATAAACAAGCAATCAATGATAAATTAAGCAATTGAGATAAACAAACCAAACATTCAGATCTTCATAATAATGGCTAAAACCCGAAGGTATTAGCCTTCAAAATTCATAATCAATACAAGAGTAATAATTTAGCCAAAAACTAAACGATTACAAGAGTATAGGAGATTACAAGTTGTTTCCTATGGAATTAATTACGTTGCAAGACCTCTTCTGCTCTTCTTCTCCTCTGAAAATCACCTTTTATGGTTTAGGTATCAAAAATATAAATTAGCACACTTAAAAGTTGTTTTTGAGTTTTCTATTTATAAGGTATGGAAAAAGTTCAATACGACGTATTGAAAGGCTTCGATACGGCGTATTGAGGGTTTCTTGGAGTAGGGACCACTTTCGATATCTTCCCGAATATTTTATTTCCATAGCTTGAATACGGCGTATTGCTCTTCCCTGGATACGGCATATTGATCTTGTTTTCTTCGTGGTCTTTTGTGAAGTGCAGGCACAGATACGCCGTATTTTCCTTGATGGATACGGCGTATCAATTCAATTCCTTTGCTTCTTTCAGCCTTAGCTGGTGCCTTCTTCTTTGACACAAACACACCAGGAGTGTCTCGGATTTAAATACCAGTAGACTATCTTTTAGCAGCATGTTTCTTGACAGGCTTCTCTTTAGGTTTCTTAAAAGGTTTCTCTGCAGGCTCTTCAACATCAACAAGGGCTTTCTTCTTTGAAGAAAAAGAAGATTTCTTAAATTTCCTTGCTTTCTTGGGAGTTACAGCACCGGTTCCGAATACTAGATAAGTCTTATAGGCAGGAGAGTCTCGCAGCTACTGATTAGTCATCCATTCAGGAAGAAGTGCTCCATACACTTGATATTCATCAGATTTGGATACATTCTTAATGTACCCAAAACACTGTCATGCTGGACAGTGTGCATGAAAATTCTATTCCTCATAGAGATTGACTTATCTTTAGAAATGAAGTAATGGATGATTGCTTTTGTAAATCTGGGATAATATATCTTTTCTTGTTTCTTATGGTCTCTGTTGTCTATCTGGAACATAAAGTCTTCCCAAAGTAAATCAACAAAGTCAACATTCTTTTTGTAGTACATACCCTATAGTATTTGTGCTCTTGAGAGTCTAATCTTATCAAGACTAGTAATTTTCCTAGATAGACCCTTGTTGATGATTGAAGCAAAGGTTCTCCATGGTTGGTGCATTTTATCTACAACCACATCAGTAACAGATTTGATGTCACCTTTGTGCCCAAGTTGTTTGATGAAAGTGATAATTTCTTCATCTGAAAGAGGTGCATCAAACTCTTGATTTGGAAGTCTTGGACAGATCTAGATAATGTCACGAAAGACTTCAATATCAATAGTGCATCTCTTTTTGTCTAGCTTAAATTTGTAAGAAGATGAATTTTTTATCTTGGTGATGGTGTGCCAGAACTGATGTATATAAATCTCTGAGACTTCAGCAGTGATAAGGAAAGCTGGGTAGAGAGGAGAGAGTGCAATAGAATCTAAAACAACTTGATAAGTGGGTTCCTTTGGAGTCTTTGTGGGATCAATTCTCATGTTGCATTGCCTAACTGGATACAATTCCTCAGGTCAACACGGTATAGTCAAGAGGCAACTTGTTGAGCAGCGATTGGATTCATGGTTCTGCTAAGATTTTCAAATACAGTTTATATACAAACAAATATATATTATTGGATAACAACTTGGTTCTAGTAGATAGATTTCAGATGCAAGATGTGAATTTTCAACTAGGGATAAGGTACAGTTTATTAAGCAAGGCAATTTAAACTCAGACCGATGAACAACTGATATCAAGTAAGTCCAACATGGAATGCTAACAAACTAACTATTGGTCAAATATAGTCAACTAGGCAACTAGATTGAGTACTAAGGAAAAATTACCCTAAATGAATCACTTAGTGAAGATTTAAAGGAATAAATCACTTAGATTAAATTTTCATGTATAATTTGTCTAGTTACTAGTGCATGTATAAATCGCCCAGTTTAAAATATTAGTGTATAATTCGCCTACTTAAAACTTTATAATTTGCCCAGTTTGAGAAATGGTGTATAATTCGCCGACTTAAACTGTATAATTCACCCAGTTTAAGAAATGGTGTATAATTCGCCCACTTAGAGAGAATAATTCGCCTAGTTTTAGATGTATGCTTCGCCTGGTGTCTTTGGTATACTTCGCCTAGTGTTAATCATGAGTATAATTCGCCTAGTTCAACCAAGAGTATACTTCGCCTAGGAAAACTTTTAGGAAATCTCACTCTTTAATTTTTAAGCATCTTAATCAATCAAACATAGACCTTAGCATACATAAACAACACATGAACTTTTATAACACGATTTTACCACAAAAATCTCAACTTTGGCAATTTTGACCCATATGAACACATAAAACCCAAGATTATCAAGGTTTGGTGTTTTATCTTGTTTTAGCACACTCTTTTACTCACAAAGGAACATTCTATCACTTCTAAACACAAACCCCACTACTTTTACAAGTTCTTGCCTATTTTCCCAAATTTTGAATCAACGAATCTCACAAAACACATTCATATGTTAACCTTATGTAAAAAATTTTCACACGCATGTTCTATACCTCTTAGTGAATCAAAACCCCCAAATCAATTTAACACAAACTTCACTTTAATTTTCAAAGAACCCTAGACCAGTTTCTAGGGTTTTTCGAGCAAAAACAAAAGAATTATGTCAATTCCTTTTGATTATGATATGGTTAGGGTATAAGAAACATATGTCTAGTTTACCTTACGGATTGAATATCACAAAATCTTTAAGTTCTTGATCTAGCTGAATTTTGAGAGAGAAAAGAAAATGGAGTGTTTATTTGTGTGTGTTATAACGAGCGAGTAGGGGTGTTTGTTTTTAAAATCTTTATGATTTTGACACAACTGCCCCCTCAACTTATATATCCATTGTATTTTCTTTAAAACTTTTTTCCTAAGGCAACAATGTGATTTGAACTTTGACACATCTAGTCCCTTTAGCTTTATTAATCTAGTCTAAGTCTTACATTTTTGCAATCAAGTCCCTAAATGCATAAACACATAACATCTAAAGCCCAATGAGTTAAAATTGATTAACTCACCTTTAAATATTAATTTGTTATTGTTTAAAATCTTTTTCCATTTATCACTTGATGAATTTTGAATAAGAATTTTGAATAAGATAATTTGACACATTCTCCCCCTCATATAATGATCTGTTTTCTATTTAAAGAGCTGTAGTCTTTATTTAATGGTTCAAATTGTCTTGGAAAAATGATTTTCTGATGAAACCGAAAGATAATTAAGTTTTATTTAAAAAATCAACACCAAAAAAATAAGATTTCTCTTATTTTGATAAATAAATGCACTGACACGTAAAAATTTGTATAGAAGAAGCAACTGTTTGTGTGCAAAGTCAACACAACCTATGAATGAATTATTAAGTACTTTCAGTCCTGTAAAAATTAATTTCCCGTTGTGAGGTCAAGTTCTTGATCCGTAGATTTATTAACCCTTAGTGAATTTATAAATATAAATATAAATATACTTATAAATATATAACAAGGATCAAAATCCACAAAATCAATGAAACCGAGAGTAGTATATGATGTCCCGGGTCGTAGTCCCAACGAGGAGTGAATTAGAAAGTCGAGAGTCGGTTTGATATTTGATGTTTGAATGACAAAGATTTGGATTTGATTTTTCTAATTAAAATGCAAAAACAATTAAGGAAAACTTAAAAACGAAAGCTATTAAAGATTTAATACCTAAAACGAGACGGGAATGTAAAAACGCGAGCTTAAAAAACTAAAGTATCAAAAATTTAACGCTAAATGATTTTTTCTAAGTTTTAATAATCCTAAATTACTAAATTAAAAGAAATTTTAAAGAAAATCCTAAAACGAGAATGTTTAAAGTTGAAAAACGAAGAAAACGAGAACAGGGATTGAATCCCGTTCTTTAAAAAGTGAAATTTTGCAAAAATGACCCTATGAAAGAAATTCTATTTTTCCTGGATGCAAAATGATAAAATAAAATTTTCTAAAAAAGAAAAATATTTTTTTGATTTTTATTTAATTTATTATAATTAAAAAATAGTTTAAAAGAAAATAAATGATAAAAATATTAAACAAACTTGAAAATTTCTGAAAAATTTACTAAAAATACTTTAACTAGTGCTGGTTCTAAGAAAAATATAAGATTTGAAATTCGGTTTATAAATAAGCTAAAAAGGGCTGAAGTGAAAAAGGGAAAAAAGACTACAAAAATTAAATAGGGAAAAGTATAACTGGATGAGCTATTGGAGCACTTGGTAAACACGTATGGCATACCAACGAGAGGTCAGGGGTTCGAGTCCCACTTTTTTACTTGCTACAGTACTTTTTTTTTCTTTTTTTTAATTTATAAAAAACCTGAAAATAAGCAAGTTAAAAAAAAGATTTTTTTTTACAAAACTCAAATAAGCTGGGAACAGTAAGAAAACCAAAAGAGAGAAAGATATACTTTTTAACTAAGATAAATTGCTAACTGCTAGGCCTAGTTTTTTAAAAAAAAGAAAAAAGAAGCTAACATACGCTATATGGCAAAAGAAACTAGGCTAAGGCAAAAAGACCCTAAATCCTAATAAGCTAATAATAACAAAACTAAGCTAAAAAGAACTTAAAATTAAGCTTAAGAAAAACAACTAAGAGCTACTCGATATTTTTAAACTAATGACTAAACTAAGCTAAACTGTTGGCTTAAAAGGCAAATTAAGCTAACCAAAATAAAAGATAAGCTAAAACATAAGGGACCCTAAACCTAATAAGCAATCCTAACAATAAATAAGCTCAAAAGAATAGACAGAAAAGCCAGAAAACCAAGGTAAGCTATAAGTCACAAACTGCAAGCAAACAGTCCAAATTGGCACTTAGGGGCTTAAATTTAAGCACTCTAAAGGACTCCTTGAGGCTTAAAACTGCTAGGGCTTATAGCTCAGCTTATGAGCTTCCTAAAACTGCAAAAATCTAGAAATTTGGAAAACAAATAAGTAGGGAAAAGGGCTTGTAAACTAGGCTGTTAGCACCATGGGAGTTTTTGGAAAGAAAAAGGGAGTTAGTGCAGGCCAGAGAATAAGCTACAAGATAAGCTCAAAATGCAAAGTAAAGTCCAAACAGATGGGGTTAAGCTCCTAGAGAGCTTGTATGCAAAAAAAATTAGAAGTGAAAACCTATTTAAACCATCTGATAATTTTGAATTTAAAAAGACAGTTTGAGACTTGAAGAACACTTATGAAAACTTGACAAATCTTTGACAGATTTTGTTAAAAGAAAAAGGTAACCTAAAGACAACTATTCTACTGCATTTGACAAGTAAAAAGAAAACTAAAACATCACACAAAGTTGGATTTAAAAACCTAAACCACAAAAGCACTTATAAACTGTTTTTTTTTCAAGACAGTTTCAAAGCATCTTTGGAAAAACTTAAAAACTAACTTAAATTCTAAAAATCTTTTTAAAATAGCTTGTAAACTACTTAAAATAGCTAACCAAAAGTGGCTAAGGTGACCCAAAGGTTTATAACCCAAACTTACCCACTTTGGGCCCTTGTGCCAAACACTTCTTTAAGTCCTAAAAAAAAAAACATAGTAGATTGGTGGTGTGCCATCCCCCATACCCCACCCCCCACCCCCCCAAAAATCCCCCCCAAATGATTTAATAACGCAAAATTCTAAAAACCTGCTTAAAAGGTTTATAAAGCAAAGGTTTTTGAAAAACAGTTAACAACTAATAAATAGCAAGCAATAATAAGAAAAATGACATAATAAAAAGCACTAGAATAAGCAGATAAGATATAAGCAGTTTATAAGCAAATTTGGTAGTTTTAAGCACAAGCTCAAACTAAATAACAACCAAGCAATAAAAGGCACACATAAGCATAAAGAAACATAAATAAGCACAAAAAAGCATAAATAAGCACAATATAAGCATTGCTACTGTAAAAAGCAAAAAAAATGGAAAAATAAGAAACTTACCAAGCCCTTGCTCCAAACATGACAAATATAAGATTCTACAAGCTCTAGCTTGTCAAAGACAAGCTAGTGCGGTCTTAAAAGCTCTTCCAAGGCTAGCTTTTCTTCCAATAAGCTGAGGTATTTGAGGGTGACCTTCCTTTTAGAGATTTTATGATTTTTTTACGTACAGAATTTAAGACAAATTTTTTGTTTAAGGCTTTAATGTCTCAAAAGCTTATACAAGGCTTAAAAAACATTTTAAACATAACAAGACTTATATGATAAAAAGTAAAAATTTCATTAATTTAAAAAAAAAATAACAGTGCAAGTATTTAAAAGACAAAGATTAAAAGACAGTTAAACTAAATTGCAATATATTAAATTTGGTGCAAATAATGTTACAAGCTTTTGACTCTTACAAAATTCGACACCACTAACTAGCTACAAACTACCCTATTTATACTAAAGGCTTGAGTCCTTGGTGTGTTTCTTTTGTGTGTGCTTCTAAGGGGTGTGTTTTTGTTGTGAGAGAGGAACCCAAAGTAATCACAGCCATCTATTCATCTTAGAGCCCAAGTTCTTAAATCAAGACCCTTCGTTTTTTGGTAGCCAATAAGCTGTTGTAGGATTGCCAAGCTGTCTTGGCAGCTTGTGGGTGTGGTAATGAGAAAGTGACAAGTTTGCTGGGGGTGAAAAATAGTACACAGGAGGGGGTGACAGTTGAATAACAGTAGGGTTGGTTCAGGGTTTTGGCGGGAATGGGATGTATAAAAGGCACAGGGGTGAAAGTTTGGATGTGTGGCACAAATGGTCCCTCAATTATATATATGTTGTTGCAAGAAAGGTCCCATTATGGGTATAACAGTCAAACATTTGGCAGAAATGGCCCTCGATAGTTATATGTTGGTTTTCATAAAAAGTCCTTTAAACAAAAGTTAATTATGAAAGGAAAATAGACTAACGGATGTTATCTCATTTGGGCTTTATAACACTTGTTTGGGCCGTATGGGTTAAAATGAGGATTTGGGCCATGTATTTAAACTTGGGCTATATAAGTCTTCAATAATATACTAATGGGCTTTCCCGGCCCATTAGATGGGTTCGAGTGGGCCATTAAGTATTTTTTGGTGTCGGCTCCGGTTTTGACCGTTGACTTTTCCAGTTTGACTTTGACTTTTCACGCTTTTCCATTCTGTGCTCGGTTTTGTCGTTTTTGGCTTTGTTTTTCGTCCTTTTGTTGGATATCCGTTTCCTGCACAATATAAATGAAAATATACAAATACAATGTATTTTTGGTACGTTTTTGGTTATTTAAGTTCGGTTTTAATGGAAAAGGGTATGTGTAATTAAGCACAACCAAAATCCCCCATACTAAACTAGTCGCGTGAACCTTCCACAGCAATCGTATGAATGTAAGCACTTGGAAACGAAGATCTCGAAAATCCCTACTCGACTAATAACCTCGAAAAGTAGCTAAGTGTTCGTCAAGGGGAATTTAAAGACTCATAAGTTTTGAAAAGCCCCGTCTTTACCATTTTTAAATATATACTCTATATTCCTATACACGTATTTATGTATTTTTCATTTTTTCACATTTTTTTACTTTTTCGTATTAAGCAACTAACAAATTATTTGACTTTCGTTATTTTTATAACTTTAAGGATATAAACAAAAAAGGATGCATTTTGATCTGAAACTGCCCCAAAAAGGATAATTTCATTTGTCCCACCCGAAGACTTTTCACTTATTCCAAACCAAGCTTAAAACGAAATCACCGCTAATTATTAGTTAAGATGCTAACACTACTCATTTTTGCAACTTGTGAAGTTTTCACTCCCGACAATTATTATATATTAGGTGTATGTGCTAATATCGAATTTCAACTATGGATCAACGTTTTGCAAAATTATATGTTTCACGTTCCACCCGAGAATAATGAGTTTGAAGGCGAGATCATCCCATGTAGCGACTTTCGTCTCGGTACATCCCACACTTAAGCGGCTAAGGACCATGCTTATGACACCTCACATAAGACTAGTATCGGACTCACGTACCTTAGGTTTTAAAAACACTTAGATTTTTCCGTATGCAAATAGCTTATAAAATAAAATAGTCCAAATGTTCAAAAGCATATTTAAATTTAAAATATAACAAAAATAAATTTAATTTTTAATTCACGCTTTAATATTAAAACATAACATTGATGCAAAAGTATCGCCTCGACCTTTTAGAAGGTTGGCAAACAATTCGGTTGTGAGCGACTAGATGCAGCAAACTTTTATCAGTCTCGGATTTTTATTCTTACTATGGGCTTTCTTTAGAAAGCCGTGACATTGGTTGTGAGCCGGCAAGATGCAGCAAACTTTTATCAGCCCACAGTTTATATTTATTATTTTTTTTATAGAGAAGACTTCTTTTTGGAAAATTCAAGTATAAATTTGAACTAAGGCTAAAATTTTTGCTATATACTACATAAAATTTTTGATTTAAGTTAAAAAAAATAGCACGTATATTAATTCGGTTAGAAACTTATGGGAGAAAAAGCCACAAATTACACACATGAGCTCTTAAGATTTCTAAATAATTCTTGTTTAGCATCCAACTCATACTGAATTCTATCATTAATTACGATCTTATTCGCAAACCCGTCGAACGGCTTGTCAAAAGTAAGTAAATAGGTAAGAGCTGTCAACACGCTCGATCGAGTCAAAATTTACTCTTATTCTACCCAGCAGGAAAGTCAAAATTATGACAAAACACTTATTTTATTTTTTTAAGATTTTTAAATTTTTTCATTTTTTTTTTTTGGTAATTTTTCAAAAATTTATTGTGTAAAAACGGGGATTTACGGAAACAACGACTGCATGCATAATCAAATCGAAGATCCCCCCATACTAAGACTAAACATTGTCCTTAATGTTTTACGAAGGGTCTCTACATAAATCTTAAGCTGTTTATTAAGTATGCTTAAAATAAACGTTAGTCGATAAGATTTAGATTAGCGTGATTCCCAAAATATAAAGCTGAGGAATGAGAAGCTCATAAGATCGATAGTTAAAAAAAAAAACCGCGAGCATGAGAGGATTCAAAATCAGGACATCCTGACAATACAACACAAAACACAAAAACCCAGAAAACGAAAAGGTGCTAGCCTTCTCACACCAACAAAAAACACTTATTCATTACTAACAAATACTACTAACTACTACTCTATATCATAATACATATGATAAGCATTGGGTTCCAACACCGAAGCGCTTGTTTTTAGGCCACATTACTTGATCCTAAACCCCCAATACGTAGCTTGTCAAGGGGATACAGTGGAGACACGGATCATCCAAGACTTCGAATGTCCTTCTTGGTAAGAGCTAGGAAAAATCTCCATCGGAGCTTTCAAGGAATTTTGGTGACTATTTAAAGCTTTAGTGCCCCAATGATATAATTCCGGGAGAATAGAGTAGTATGAACTCTTGTAAAGAATTTTTAGAATACCATGGTTGTTAGACATATTTCCCCTCATTTTCGATGAAAAATGAGATAAAGCCTCCTAGCCCGAACTTCTTTGTGTGAAAGGAAGTTCAATAAAGAGGAGATTAAAATCCTCAAGAATTAAAGAAGTATTAGTGGTATTCTTGTCCAGTGTTGCAAAGTTGGTGACTTCAAAGAGGTTCTCATGAATGAGTATACCTGGATAAATCACCTTGTCCCTCGTTTTTTGGTCGAAGACAAAGCATCAACCTTGGAAAAATCCTCATAGAAAACTAAGTCACACTCGAGAAAAGGAAGGACATTATTTGATTCAGGAAGATCAAGTTCATCAATCAAGATTTTAGAATCTTTGATTTTCTCTTCCTTGAAGTCAAAAGGATCATCATAAGTATCATCATTAACGGTCTCATGATCAAAAAGGTCATCATCATAATCATCCCATAATGGTGGGGATGAGTAATCAAGAGCATGTCATCGGTGAACAATCTCCGAAATGTAATCATAAGATTGTCATCAAAGAGAATTTTCATCAACCGAAAGCTTCAGCAAAATAGAATCCAAACCTTGATAGGATTCATGGTTAAGCAAATACTCTAATTCTAGAAGATCAGATTCGGCATCAAGGGGATGATCATCATTTCCTGGTGGAAATGTGATATGAGCGAGTTCATCGGTGAACTCCTCAAGAAAATAGTTGCTAGTCTCAGAAAGGTGGAGACTAGGTGAAGAAGAGGTGGTACTGCCACTTAAAGAATTATGAAAAGTAGGAAGAATAGATGAAGGATTACTATTTCCTGGTGGAAATGAATCACTTGTGAGATAAGCTTCGAATTCTTCCCAAATTAACCTCACTTTCTCGAGGAGAAAAGTGTTGAGAAAAAGAAGTAACGTTGGTCTCGGGCTCCAAAATTGAGTGGGATTTGCCACTGACGGAAATGATATCAAGATAGGGCGGAGGAGATCTTTAGGTTAATTATCAAGATTTTAGCACGTTCTCAATAATCTTCTCCGGATCAGAAGATAACATCATTAACTTACCATGTGAAGTTAAATTAGGTATGAGAAAGAGAAAAGAGAAGTTGGGATTGCCACTTGATGTATTTGTTAGCAAACAAATCTTCACGAATTCCTCGATGTTAAACATTGTATGCAATCAAATCATGTTTGATTGATTCTTGATGAGGTTCGTTTGAAAAGCTTGTAAGTGTCATATCTCATGTTCATATTAGTCTTTCATTACACGTCCACTGAAATCATTTCTTTCCCATGAACGTCAAAATCAAAGCACGACGGTTCGGAATGAAAGGTCTTACCCAAGATGAGGGGAACTCTGGATCGCTTTCATAATCAACAATGACAAAATCAGCGAGGAATGTGAACTTTCCAACCGGAACAAAGACATCTCTTGCAATTTCTTTCGGAGTGCAAATATCACGGTTAGCTAGTTCAAGAGTTATTCGGGTGGAAATAAGCTCGAGTAATCCTAACTCTTTCCACACCGAGAGTGGCATCAAGTTGATGCTAGCACCTAGATCGGCTAGGGCTTTGCACTTGAGCTTACTAAAACCACACGGAATGAGAAATTTCCCAGGGCCACCTAGCTTTTCGAGAAGCTTCTTTAGGATAACCGCTGGGCAATTATCACTAACGGGTGTGTTTTCCAATTCTATAAGCTTCTCCTTATTGGAAAGGAGACTCTTAAGCATCTTTTGATATTTTGGGATTAAAATCAATGCATCGGCAAGAGTGATATTGATATGAAGCTGTTTAAATATTTGCCAAAATTTGTGAATTTGAACATCATCCTTTTCTTTTTGTTTCTCTTGGTTAATTCTAGACGGATAAGGGATATTCGAGTGACGAGGATCCCTTTGATGAATCACAAAATTTCTTTGTTTAGCTTTTTGGACTAGAGGAGGTAGGACCTTAATGGTAAACTCACCATGTTCCGGGTCCGTGAAAGTCTCCTCTATACGTTCATCCTCCTCCGGATTTATGAATGGAGGAGGCATAGGAACGGAAGGTTCATCAAGAACAAGACCACTTTGAGTGGTAATGGCTTTCAATTCACCTTTTGGGTTAGCAACGGTGTTGCTCGAGAGAGATCCCGTACCCAAGGTAGAGGCGGTATTCATTTTGATAAAGTTACCTAGCATACTTTCAAGCCTTTGATTCGAAGTAGCCAAGTTGTTCATTTGAGTTTGCATTGAATTGATCTTGTTTTCATTAATCCTGATGTAGTTTGTTAATTCTTGCGGTAAAGCAACCGGAGGTTGGGTATTAGGGGCTTGATAATTTTGAACCTGATTCTGATTATGATTAGCACCCTGGAAAAACTGATTTCTACCCTGATTGTTACTTTGGTTGTTTCCTTGATTCCGGTTTTGATAAGGCTGAACCTGGTTGTTTTGATTTTGATTGCTTCGGTTTTGATTTTGATTCACATTAAACCCTGGTGGTCCGAGATAATTGTCCGAACGATAGCTAAGCAGATTGCGGTTACCTTGAGGTTGGTAGGAATTACCACCTTGATTGTAGGCTCCCACAGCATATACGTTCTGATTTTGGCCAACGGTGGCTGGACAATCATTGTAAGAATGAGGACCACCACAAGTCTCGCAACTCGGTGTTACGGTATTAACTTGTTGGTTTGTTTGAAGCACTCTTGTTAAGTTCCTATTCATTTCTTCTATTTGAAGCTTAAGGGAAGCTATTTCTGGATTAGAAGAAGTGATAGAACTCGATGACTCATTCCGTTGAGTGGAAGTATCCCAATCATTATGATGGGCGGTCATATTTTCGATGAGATCATAACACTCTTCGGGGCGCCTTTTCATAAAGGTCCCGACAGTAGCTGCATTGATGGTGTCACGATGCCTTAATGTTAGCCCGTTATAGAAGGTATCTATTTTAGTCACGGGTAACATGTTGTGGTTAGGACATCGGACAATTGAAAGCTTATAACGTTCCCAAGCTTCGAACAACGACTCTTCGAGTCTTTGACGAAAATTTGTAATATCATTTCTCAACTTGGTCACCATAGAGGGTGGGAAGTATTTTTCGAGAAATATTTTTGCCATTTGGTCAAAAGAGTTGATAGAATTCCTTGGCAAACGATCAAACCATTCGGCGGCACGATCTTGCAAGGAGTAAGGGAAGAGATGTAGACGAAGGGCGTCATCGGAGACCCCATTCACTTTCATGCTTTGGGTGACATGCAAAAATTTGTCGAGATGCTTGTTGGCATCATCACCCGGTCCGCGAAATGGACACGAATTTTGAACTTGTTGAATCATGTCATTCTTAAGTCCAAAAGTCGTTGCTTGAATTGCAATCGGAGCAATTGGTCCACCTCGACCATCTAAAGACGGTTGGCACAACTCCTCCATAGTCCGGAGGTCGGGAACTGGTAAACCACCTCCTCCGGCGGGAGGTGGTCCGGCACCACCGGCTCCATTAGCGGCCATGTCAAAAGGTTCTTCAAAATTAAAAGGTTCAACAACTACCGGTGGGGCTTGTTGTTGAGGACGGTTTTGATTTCGAGATTGAGAACGAGTGCGCATGCACTTAAACTATAAAAAGAAAATTTACACTAATTTTTTTGGTTTTTTAACAATTTTTCACAATCTATTTTAATAAAGGACAACGAGATAAGACACTTAAACCTAATAATCAACAAGCTTCACGGTAGCTCTTTAAAAGAATTAACTTTTAAAGGTGAGCCGTACGTCGCTAGTGACACAAAAGGCAAGTTTTTGATTCTTTGGTTCGGGAACTTATTAATGGATAATACTTCAGTTGAAAGTATTATATGTTGGTGTTCTTTTACCAACTTGATGATTTTTATTGATAATTAAGGACAATTTTTTTATATTTTTGATTTTTCTTGATTTTTTTTGGTTTTTATATATATATAAATATACTAATAAAAGAAAAGGAAAAATATTTTTGTATTTTTGTATTTTTATAAAGAAAATAACTCCACAAGGAAGGATCTTCAAAGCACTAATTGTCAAACTTCGAAACGACAAACGCTTTCACTCCTCCCCGGCAACGGCGCCAAAAATTGATTTGCGTAAATTCAACCCTTTATAAATATATATAAATATAAATATATAACAAGGATCAAAATCCACAAAATCAATGAAACCGGAAGTAGTATATGATGTTCCCGGGTCGTAGTCCCAACGAGGAGTGAATTGGAAAGTCGAGAGTCGGTTTGATATTTGATGTTTGAATGAAAAAGATTTGGATTTGGTTTTTCTAATTAAAATGCAAAAACGATTAAGGAAATCCTAAAAACGAAAGCTAAAATGATTTAAACCTAAAACGTAGACGGGAAAGTAAAAACGCGAGTTAAAGAAAACTAAATTATCAAAAACTAAACCCTAAATGATGTTTTAAAGTTTTTATAATTTAAAATAACTAAGTTAAAAGAAAAATGAAAGAAAATTCTAAAACGGAAGCTTAAAAGTGTTAAAAACGAAGAAAACGAAAACTGGGCCCGAGACCCGTGCTTTAAAAACTCAAAATGTGCAAAAATGACCCTACGAAAGTTTTCCTATTTTTCCTAAGTGTAATATGACAAAATAAATTTTTCTAAAAAAGAAAAATATTTTTTTGATTTTTATTTAATTTTTAATAATTAAAAAACAGATTTAAAGAAAATAAATGATAAAAATTAGTAAACAATATTGGAAAAATGTGAAAAAATACAGAAAAGTGGATCTTAAAGGGAAAAAATGACTATAAAGATTTAATTGTGCAAAGAAATGTTGGATGAGCTAATGGAACACGTTGGTTATGAGGGTGTGTGTTATGGCGTTGGTATAAAGGGGGAGGTCCAGGGTTCGAGCCCGGGCCTCTCTCTTTTTATAAAAAACTTTTTTTAAAACTTATAAAACACCTAAAAATATGCTAATTTAAAAAAGGCAATATTTTTGAAACTTAGGAATAAGCTAAAAAATAAGCACAA
>BQNB010074428.1:0-31795 GCA_026074375.1 Tanacetum coccineum | reverse complement strand
CCCTTTTTGATGATGACAAAAATTTTATATAAAAATAAAGTTTATAAGTTATTAATGAGTTTTAGTCCATTTCTCCCCTTTTTGTCGAATAAAAAAGGTTAGTCATTAAATAGAGATGAGAAAAGAATCAACGATGCTAACACTCCCCCTTGATGTATACTCCCCCTCGTTTGGGGCACTAAGGGATCGAGCTATGGTTACTTGCTACAAAAATGAGCTAGAAAGACGAGTGCAAGATATATTTCTAACTTGAATCAATATCACGACAAATATATAAATGTAGCTAAAAATAGAAGTAGCCAAAACAAATATGCACTCAAATCACCCATCATACTACTAAGATAAAGCCATTCATGCATAAACTTAAAATAAATTCATACTTGAAATGAATTTTACAAGACTAATAATAAAAATAGGGGCACAACTACATTAACATTCTAAAAACTACATGAAGCCTAGGTGATTCTTAATTCATTGAGGATGGCTTAAACTAAAGGTGGGTGAGTTTTTATTGTTAAACATCAATGATGTATAATGGTGAGGTGGAGAAGGTGATGCGAAAGCGAAGGTGAGAAGGTACTTAACATGAGAGAACATGAAATGAATTTCATCCTTAAGAGAAAGGATGAGATTTTGGTTGTGGAAGCAATATAGGCAATGTGCTTCATGGTAGTCAAGAACATTAAAGAAGATAGGATGGCTCATTAGAGGTGGTTAAGGTGGTGGTGGCGGTGGAGGTGGTGATGGAGTCTCAAACATGTGATCAAGCGGAGTGATAGGTGAAAAAGAAAGAGTGACATCTAAGGAAGGATGACTTTAGAGTGGAAGTAGGTTTAAAGGTCTTGGAGGAGCATCCAATGGATCATCAAGAAAAGGAATAGTTGGTTGAGGATAAGGTGTGTTTCTTGAAGAGAAAGATGAAGAATTTGGTTTGGATTCAAAAGTTGATGAGGTGGTTCCTAAAGTGGATGATGTTTTTTTGGTTGATGGAGTTTTTGATGGTACATTAGGTGGAGATTGAGATGAAGATTTTGCTATAAGATATGGTGTATGAGTGTCATCATCTTCTTGGGTTAAATCCACAAAGAGTTTTCTTGGTGGAATTATGGTAAGTTTAAGCTTCTTTGGAGGGTTAGATGAAGAAGCTTGATTAGAGGCCATGTGATGTGTATCGTTGTGTGTAGGTAATTTATTTATCAAGTTTTACTATTTATATTTTGCCGACTTTACCTATTAACTAACACTAACGAGTAGTGTACCCGATCAGTTGTAGGTTTGTTGGTAAGTAGGGTGTCGATCACTAAGAGTGACCGTTAATACTTAAATCTATCAGTATTTTAGTTATTTAAATTAAATCTAGTTAATTTAATGTCAATTTTAATTAAACCTAAACTAACGCAAAAAGGGGGGGTTTTTAGCCTGAGAGACTGGCATGAGATTTGGTTTAATCTAGGCTAAATGAGACAAAGGACACACACAAGCATATAAACAAACAATAAAGAAGTGGTCAAGCACTAATGTAAGGAAAATGTATTAATCATGTTTAATCTAATAGAACGTAGGAATTGTTTATTGGTGCAATGATTGTATTACTTTATTGGTGTTATATCATTCCTAAGCTTAGGTGGGTCATCTCCCTAAACTCTTGGTTTATTTTTTAGTTAATCCTGTCACAATTAAGCAAACTTGCATAAAGTTCACACTGTTGATTATAATCTATCTAGGAGACAACATTGGTGAATATTAAAACCTAGCTCATCTAGGCTTTACCTACTTATGTCCAATTTTTATCTATATGCTGGTAGTCCACGGTCCGAGCACTTACCTAAGGAAAACAGAATGTTATGTGTAATCCTAAGTCACCACTTAGTCTACCTATTCACTTAACCAAGGGAAGAACATGGGCATAAATTTGTAGTCCTATTAATCTAGAGTCACATAGATAAGTTGTACGTAGTATTTATCCCAAACTCTAGTCTTACTCTACCGCAATCCTAGATCCATGTAAAAGATAAATAATACATAATCAAACATAAATAGATATGAAGTGATAAACATAATCAACACTCAACAAATAAATAAACAATTGATATAAACAAAACCAAACATTAAATTATCATAAACATGGCTAATAACTAGTTATTAGCCCATAGTCATCGTAATAATACACAATATAATAGACGAACGATTAAATAAACAAACGTTATGCTAATCGAACGCTTATAGTGAGTTATAAAGATTACAAGAGTTTTCCTATTGACTTGAGGCGCTTGCAGGACCTTCTTGGCTTCTAAAATCGTCTGTAGATCGTACTTGATGGTCTTTGCATACTGAAATTGAGTTTTAGGTTTTCTATTTATAGGCTCTAAAAACAAGTTGACACGTCGTATTGGAGGGATTTGATACGATGTATTGGGATAACTTGGAGTGGGCTCCACGATTATTATATTCTGGAATATTCATTAACCGCCACTGGATACATCGTATAGGCTTCTCTGGATACAGCGTATTGGCTATAAAACGTGTTTCTTCAGAATGTTGACCAAAGTATCTTATACGGCATATATGTTGATGTGGATACGGCGTATTCTTCAAAGTTAGGCAATGGTCTTGATCTTGTCTAAGTCTTGGGAATAACGTATCCGTCTAGAACGATATTGTTGATCCCACTTCAATAGATCAAATTCCTTAAGCTTGTATAAGGATTAGTTATATTAGATAAATCTAACACAACTATAGTAGAAACTTTGTTTGAATGTATTAAAGATTATGCGGAATCTAATCTTTAATATTAAGAAGAATTATTAATAAAACAGTAATTCAATGAACATACAATTCAACAAATAAGCTCCAATATTATTAATGATAATAATACGAATACTCTTAAAGTATTAGGGTTACAAAGACCTTGAAGCTATGAATTATACGTCTAAGACTTCAAAAGATTGATAAAAGATATCAAACTCTATGCCCTAGGACCTCCTTTTATACACCAAGGAGCCCTAGTCGGCTTACAATACTTTCCTAAGTATCCATAATCTTTTCTATAAACAAATAACTTAATACATATCATATAAGCAGTACTAACAACAAACAGTACTAACTTATTAACCTCAGCAGCATTAACTTATCTCTGAGCAGTCTTAACCTTGAGCAGTACTAATATTCACTAGCAGTAGTAACTTTGTACTAGCAGTAGTAAACACTTAGCATATTTTCTTTGAAGTTCATGAGCAACACTAAATCCAGCTGAGCAATATAGCAGTAGTACTTTACAACTAGCATTTACTAACGGTACTGTATACTAGCAGTAGTAAACACTTAACATTTTTCTTTGAAGTTCTTGAGCGGTACTAACACAACTGAGCAGCATTAACTCTACTATGAGCAGCAGTAATACTTAGCCGCATTTAAGATACGGCTTTTAAATCCCAACAATTCCCCTTAATACTTGTTTTTCTTCAAAATCATCAAGTTTCTTCATTTAAAAGCTCCATAATCACCAGGAGGATGCTATTGATTTTTAAGCTGTTTTATGAGAAGTTTAAGAAGCTGATATGCCATTTCACTGAAATAATCAACCTAAAGCTTCTTGTTCAGCATATCTATAATTGTAGGTGGTGTAAGAGGATATCTTTTTTCTACCAGGATGTAAATCTGCATAGATTGCATCATCAAGGAATGTACTCTACAAGAGTCATACAGCTTCTATTCCAACACTTTGCATCCTTGTTGATTCCTCCATATTGCATCTTCTACATGTAGTTCAAACATTGTTTTCAAATCTTTCTTAACAGACGTAATCCATGATCTAACTAGGTCCTTGTTGATCCATATCTAGCTTTTACCAACTTGTACAAGTCTTCCAAATCTTCCTTGTCAAAACTTTTAAGAATTTAACTAAAGATCATGTACATCTGAGACTTTCCATTAGCTCTCACAATTTGATAATAGCTTTTCTTTCCTTCTTTGTGGATCTTCCAGTCAACAATCTTTGGAGACTTAGTAGCTAAAGGTACAACATCAATTGCAACCTCTTCTTCATCTAGAATGACTTCCATTAGACTTTGAAGCTCTGTTGTGTCTTTATCATCATCCACCTTCTGCTTCTTAGTACTCTCTTGTTCCGACTCTTCTCCTGCTCTCTTTGAACTACCTTCCACCAAGTCTGTTCTAAAGTCAACAAATGTATTCACCCTCTTGAAATCTCTGTCAAACATCTTCTAAATAAAATCAAAAGATTTGTTCTTCAAGTCTTTGAGCTTCTTTCCTTCCATATTCTTCAGGTAAGTACACATGATTTTTCTTTGTTGAGCTTAGGTTCGTGGTTGTTCCTCTTCTCTTCTGCACTTTTAGCAACAAAGTGCTTTCTTCTTTGCTCCAAGAGTTGTTGAAATAATTTTTCCTTTTCTTTAACAGATAACTCTTCTTGCTCCTCTGCTTGTAATCTTTCAGCCAATTGATAATCATTATCAATCTTTGCTTGAATATCATCCCATTCTTCAATCAAAGCAATAATGGCTTCTTTTTCTTTTTCAACTTTCTCTCTTGCAAGTCTTTCTTCTTTATCAAATTCAGCTTGTAACTTTAAAGTGACTTCTTCATCAAGCATGATTTAAACTTTCTGTTTCATAGGCTTCACAGGCTCTTCTATCATTATTCCTTTACCTTTGTCCTGTGATTGTTGTGAAGAAATTGTTATTATTGTTGTTGTTGTAGATGGCTCTTGAAAAACAATCCCTTTCACTTTGGGTTTTGAAGTTTTTAATGCTTCAAGTGCTTGAGCCAAAGTAATTTCTTCAGTAGAAATTATAACAGTTGTTGCAGTAGTACTAACTTGAGCAGCATTAACTACTTTTTCAACAACATTTTCATTTTGCCCTGCAACAAACACCTCCTCACCATTTAAAGCATTCCCATTAAACATCTCATTATCAGCATCATCTTGAACATTAACCAGGGTAATGTCTTCATCTGCATCAATAGCATTAATTCTCCTCCCCTGTTTGGATGCATCCTCAACCAAATCTTCTTCATCACCAGAGGATTCTACCCTGGCACTCAAACCAACTTTGTATAGTCTTTTTAGCTTATGAGTTCTTGAACTTCTTTTCTTTTTAAGCTTCTTGACACTCCTTTTCAAACTAGCAATCTCATTAGCTTGAGTGGTCTTTGTCTTCTCCAAATCAAGAACCCTCTTTTGTAAAGTGGTACACAATTCCATCAATTCACTAAGTTTAAGTCTATCCTCATCACTTTAAAGTGTGTTACCTCGTGCGAGCAGTGAATCATTAGAAAGTTTAGATACATTCTCAAACCTAGTTTGAGCAATTGTATCCCCCATGGTTTCTTGGCACCTAGGACCACCACCTGAAGTAGTTCCTAGGGAACTAGATTCATTAGGTGTTGCATTGGATCGGGTGATAACGCCTAAATTATACATGTTTTCTATGGCGTTATTTATATATATTTGATCATTTCTCGTGAACTTTCGATACTTAATTAAGCTTAAATTGCTTATAGGTTCACTTGAAGACTCTAAAGACCCAAGCTCAAGAATCTATACACTTTGGGAGGCGAATACAAGAAAAGAAAGATTTCTAGCCAAAAGCTCAAGAAGTCCGCCGCACTTGTTACATAGTGCGCCACACTTTCCTCTGAAGTTCAAACACCGTCGCACTTACAATATTGTGCGCCGCACATTTTCCCAAAGATTGAAGAATTAAAGTCCATTAAATGTTATCGCATTAACTCCTCAAAACTGCCGCACTTATTTGTAAGTGCGCTGCACTTCCAGTAAAAGCCATTAAATGCTATCGCATTAACTCACCAAGTCCGCCACACTTATTTGTAAGTGCGCCGCACTTTTCACCAAATTTTGCCTATAAATTGAGACGAAATTTCTCATTCCTATCATCCCTCTCACAACCATTTCCACTCATTCTACACACACATACCCCTCCCCTTTCACCAAAACACCAAGAAACACCTTTTCCCTTGAAGAAAAGATCTAACGATCAAGAACGAAGAAGTTTTCTTACCTTGTTATTGAAATAATGGAAATTTATGTAATGAGTACTTTTGTTATGAACCCCTTAGCCATGAGAGGCTAAATCTCTCATGACTACTCGGTGAAGTTACGATAATGAATAAGTGTTTGGTATGATCTTGATCGCTTTAATCCTAAGCTTATGTTGCAACCCTGTTATATCCCATCTTATCTATTTTTGCTTATCAACTTAGATTATATAATCATATCGGTATAGGTCGAAAGACCCGTTATGATCTATGTGGTTTTAAAGATTTGTCTATGGTCTTTAACGTCTGTGCCGAGAAATCCACTTTCGTAAATTGATAAACAAAATAAGCTTTGATATAATAGTAACTGGATTATTTGAGTGACACATTTGGTCTGGTTAACTAAATATAAGTCTTAAGTTAACAAGTTGATTTGTGAAAACGTTTTCTGACGAGAAATCGTCTTTATAAATTAATACCCCATCTTCAAGGTCAAATCATTTCCAACACTTATAAGTTATTTTTCAACTATCCGAGTAGTCATACTTTTTATCATTGGTAAAGTAAAAATTATTTTCAAAATTGTTAAAGTCTATTTTCTTTCTGATTATTTGAACACTACTCTAATCCCTGTGGACGACCTGGTCTTACCTAAAAAGATTATACTGCATACGTGGGTTATACTTTTACCCGTGTGTTTCCATATAATTATCCGGTATTTTCAGTCTTATAAATTTAAAGCTTTTGAAACACATCAAAGTTTTTGGCGCCGTTGCCGGGGATTTCTTAGCTGTTCTGTAGTCAAAATCTAGAAAATCTCTTTAACCCCCCTCTTTTTCAAAAATCGCCGTACAGTTTTCTGGCAAACTGACCCAAACAATTTCTCTCTTGGATGCATACATGTGCTTCTAATTCTGAACATGTTGGGAAAAATTCAATATTATACAATGCCATTTTTAAATCGAGTCATCAGATCAAATACAGAGAACGATTCGTAGAAGTAGACACTTAGAAGTTTGGTCGGTACAAGACCTATTAGGCGCTGGTGTCGTTAAAATAAGGTCTTCTACATTGGATTGAACCAAGTAGAAGGTAGGATACTCAGCTGGATCAAGTAAAATTAAGGAATTTTAATGATGACCACTCTGTCCTCAAAAGACTATTATCAGAAGTTTAAGTGTTACAATCACTCAATAACGAAAACATCATTGTCCTCTATAGCAGCTGAAGGGATGTCGAACACAGTAATTTGAATTTTATTACTGACGCATGTGCTTTCCGTAATTTGAGGGATTATAGGAAAAAGCGTAGGTGGGTATCGCTTAAAGTGTTGAAGAATTGGTCAAGACAGATTTTTAGGGGGCTGGAGTACCTTCACACTCATGAGCCGTGCATCATTCATTAGGGGACCTTAATTGCAGTAACATCTTTATCAAATGGTAAATATTAGGAAAGGTAATATGTTTTTCTGATCCAATTGTATCATTGTTTTGGTACACGTTAGGTTTTAGCATCATGTTATGTTGAAAAAAACAACCTTCATTGATTTCTAAGGGTGTTTGGCGTTGAGTTTCTAAGACCTGTAAACATTGTCACCCCCTCATTGAATGCTTATTAGCTTTTTAACTAAAAAAGTGTCATTTTATTTTAATAAAGTGTAACATGTTTTTAATAAAAACAGCCTCCAAGTGTTGATATTACTAAACAGTTTCGATTCATCGTTTTAAAGGAAACAAAAATGTACTCGAGGTCACTTAAATTATATGACACTGCCCTTCTTTGTTTATCGGCATATAAGTGCGTTTCATTTCTGATTTTTCTGTATATAATAATGTTGGTTTTGATGCAGGCCGATGTTATTGCATTAGATGAGAAAGCCCAAAGGACTGAACCCTCTACCGCGGGCTTGCGTGTTCGCAGTTGAAAAACTGCCGTCTTGGGAGGTAAAGGATGGGTATTACTCTTGAAACCCATTTAGAATCTGACGTCTTTTTCATGTATGGAACATTACATGTGGAACATGTTAAAGCTAACAGTTATCTATTCTAATATTTGGATGTCTCAAGATATTATATTACAAGATCAAAAGCTTTTACCGTTCATGATAATTTTAAATTGTTTATCATGATTATGGTTTGTTTGTTTTTTGTGATATTTATACGGCAGATGCTTTATCGGTTACTAATATTGTTTGTTTCATCTATTGCAGAAGCTTAGTTATTTCAATGTTACTCAAGGGGATGCTCATCATCTGCTAGCAGACAACATTATTCATGAGGTTCAGAAACAAGTTGTTACTATGTGCGTTAACAAGTCTTTTGAGGCAATATGGACGTTGAACATGCTCGGAAGTTTCAGAAACTAGCTACTTTTTTTTAACAACTTAGAACCAGATGTTACTATGTGCTCAAGGAGATTCATGCCTTGATATTAGGAGTAACATACAAGTATGCTTTATGTTATTTCAGCTAAATTCCTCAATGTTAAATCCCATGTGTTTTTAATGCCTCTCAATTGTATTGTCCTATACTTCATATTAAGGCCAAATAAACTTTGAGGAATTTGCCGAGAAAATATGATTATAAAAAAAAATTCAAACTAGGACGCATATAATACTTTCGTTGGACAAAACATCCCGCAACGAAGCGCGAGTTTATATCCTCGTTAGATGCAAAAAGGATATTTCATAAGTTTACAAAATAAAAAACGATTAGAGTAAATTGCAAAAATAGTCCCTAAGGTTTAGCCAAATTGCATGTTTCGTCTCATATAGTTTGAAAGTGCATAGATAGTCCCAAAATCAAACTATTTTGCAAAAAAAATCGTCTGGGTTAACGACGAAACATGCAATTTGGCTATACCTTTAGGGGACGTAAACATGCAATTTGGCTAAACTATGTGGGGCGATTCTTGCACTTATGGCCTGATACCTTAGGACGATTTTTTGCATTTCTAATATTGGACGAAACATGCAATTTGGCTAAACCTTAAGGACGATTTTTGCAATTTACTCTAAAAAACCTGTAAAATGAATGATGTTTCCTAAGTTTAAAAAAAACCTGTAAAATGAATGGGAAATGTCTATTGTTACAAACAATGACTTTTAGTTTCAGTTCAGAACTAACTTGGTTTCACAGATTGTAGACTTCTAGTTTTAGCAATTTCAGTTTAAAGCGGATTTGTAAAAAAAAATACGTACACATCGATGTATTAAATTAAGAGCATCTCGAATGAATAAGACTCGGTGCAATGGTGATCAATATTCTTCATCCATCTCGAATGCATAGTACACATTTTCAACTGGTGGAGCAATACTTAACTTTTGATTTTCAGTTCATATTCAACCTATTTCTCCGGTGCTAAAAAGCTTTCCTTGAAATTTTCAACTCTTGAAGATGCTTAAAACGACATTGCAATAATGTGCCATTGTTGAATTTAAAATAATGGTAGCACTGCCGCAACTACATTCATTAAATACCCAACTTAATACGAGTAATATCTAACTTCGTTGACCCGGGACATGGCTATACCCCCTTTTTGGCTACACCCGTCATTTAGGAGATAAATATTACACGGTTAGACTTTATGACTTGTTTTTTTAACGGCGGAAATATATAGATACTAGCAAGAAGCTAGAAAAGGATTACAAAGGCTTTAAAAGCCAAGAGTTCCAACAACTAACATTACGCCATCTATTTTTTAACCAAGAAAAAGAAAAAGTACGAATGAAAATCAAGAGATCACTTTTCCTCAACAAGTAAGAGGAAAAACAATAACTCCATTGCGATAACGTATAAGCACCATACCAAAGCCACCAAAAATGAGTACACTCTATCCTTACAATCTCTAGAAGCTCGCCATCTTCGAACCATTGAAGGCAGCCAAACCAAGAAGAAAAAGAAGGCATATCTATATTGGTCCATCTTCTGACAAGACGCCAAACATCAGAAAAAAGGTCACAACCAAAGAAAACATGATCCACCGCTTCTACCACATCGTTGAAATGGCATACAACGGACGGAATATCAAGGCCTCTCAAAGATAAATTTAGCCAAGTAGGAAGCCTATCCAAAGAAAGACGCCAAACAAAAATATTTACCTTACGAGGAAGAATATTAGACCATCGAGTGCATGGAGAACAAGAAGGGAGCATACAAGAGTCAAAATGAACACACGTTGCATGAACCGGAAAAATACCGTCTCCATCAAGGGTCCATGTAACACCCCTAAATTCTGGTATGCAGCGGAATGGTAACAATGGGGTGCTACGTCAAAGCACAACAATCAAGATATAGGAAACGACCTTAAATTGACGTTTTAAGATAAGATTTCATTCGACGCAATAGCAAAATATCAGAGTTCATACATTAGGTCTCATATGTTTTAAAAGTCATAAACATTTCCACATACGTTTTTAATTAAACAAAAGCTTCATACTACCAAAAGGTGACTTAAGTTTTTATAGAATAAAGTTGCATTGAATTTAAATAAAACAAATCCATCTTCATTTGATATCCATCACGGCTCCATCCAAGCTTATACTAAGGACCTGAACTTAAACACGCTAAAAAGTCAACACAAAGGTCTGAAGGAATTCAAAGTGTTTGTTTGTAAAAGTGTGGATCACAAGATTTAAGTAATGGTAGACTATGAAACAAATTCAGTAGTCCAAAAACAACCCTGTATTATTGCACTAAGCTCATGACCCCGAAGCCTTAACTTCTGTCTTGCCCTAATAGGTGTAGGGCGTCTGCCAACAGCCTACGTTCTCTAAATGTTAAATGCACCATGATCAACTTTGTGTACATAAATTTCGGGTTGGGGATTGTTAGTCGCCGATAGATCTATCCACAACACTAACGCGTAACTTATAATAGCCAATTGAACGGCTCATGATAAAAGGGACTTAATGGCATGTAAGGTAACTTAGGCAATAATAATCAGGCAATAATCTGGATAGCATACAGTTATAAACTTGTGTCCAGTAGTATAAAACAAGCATGTAATTTCCACACCTTAGAGTTTTATTAAACAAGTAGATAGGTAATGGGCTATGAATCAATCGAGTGAATTGGTAATCAACAAGTATTCCGATAGAAAATGCGTTCACGCTTACGATCGAAGGCAAGCCTAATCTAAATATAGTCATCTAAGTATAAACCACTTTGATTATTTATAGGCGTTATAGCTCATATTACCTATCGTTCGGGCTATCATAATTAAGAGGTCATGTAGTGACGTATGAGGAGCTAGGACACTTTAAATCGTAAATCCAACAACTCGTCGATACGCCACCCCGAAGAGGCCTCATTATGAAACTCCCTAGTAATATAGTACTTTGATTAACTATTACCACATATAATTCTATATAGTTACATCACCATCTAATCGTTTTAGTGAAATCATATTTATAAAGTAAAAAAGTTATGTGAGTTTACTTTATAAAAACTGGAGTAACTTTCTCGTTTTAAGTCCGTTTTCTGTTTGTTTCTTACGTCCAGCCTTGAATTAAGACGAATTATTATATATAAATTTTCAAATCTGAGTTTTCTGATGGAATAGTGATTTTTTTGTTCATAACAGTTTATACTATCTTATTTTTATAGATTTAGTTATCGGTAAGAATCTCATAAATGTCTGTACTTATTCGTTTTTAACTCCGTTTTTAGCTATTCTTTCGAGCACTGTATTTGTATTTAAAAAGTTTTATCGATTTATTGTTGTTTTAAACGTATAAGTTTTCTGTGGTGAATAGTACTTTTATAAAATAGTTTTATAAAAGTATATATTTAACGTAAACTTGAAATCGTCGTATCTTTTTTGTTATAAATTGGTTTTTTGAGTTCTTTACATGCCCACGATCCATGTGACATGTAGTATTTTTATAAAACATAAAATCCATGCTTAAAATTTCAGAACAAAACAGCCCCTATATATCTTTTTGAGTTTATTTATATAACTTTGTTTTTATATACTTTTTAACCACTTAAATTACCACAAGTCCTTTATAACTCTCAATATACTATGTATTATATATTTTAAAGTTCATTTGTCCATATTTTGTCCAAGATCATCAAGATCAACAAGTCTACTTATCACATGAAATCATAAGCTTTCTTAACACTTTTAACCATAAACTTATACCAACTTTTTATACTTAACCCATGAGTGTACAAGACTTATATTCCTTTTATAACATCATAATAACATCCATATAACATGTATATAAGTTCATAAAATCATGTTTACAAGAAAAAATCGATTTTTACAAGTTAAACATATCCTAATGGTGATTTAACTATATAGAACTCATATATGCATAAAATGATAAATGTAAAGACATAAAAGGTTTTAGTTAACCTTATGGTGATGTAATATGATAACCAACACAATTCAAACCCTTGTTTAGATTATAAACCAAAGCTTGCAAGATCTTGAAACCCTAAACCTTAATCTTCTATTTTTCTTGTTTAACACTTGTAAAGGTTTAACCAAACCTTCAAATCATCTTAGTAGGTCTTAGATATGTTGTGTGTATGCTTGTATGGTCTTATAAAATAAAAGTTATGAATTTGTATAGGGGGGTGTTTGTTTGCCGTGGGTTAAACAAGAGAGGAAGAGAGAAAAGTTAATTTTTATTATAAGTGTTTTAAGAGTCGTTGTGGCATATTACTTGTATGCACTCCATTTTATATCAACTTATGCTAGTCAAAGATCTTCAAGAGAGTCCAATGGGGGGAGGGGGTGATCCGGTCAAGGGACAATGTTGTTGACATAATGGAGGGTTTTATGGAGTCTTTGGTCAATAAAACATGTTTCTAGTCCAAGTATTGATTAGTTGTTATAGTACATGGTTCCTAGTGTTTTATTTGTGTGCTCTTTGTCTCCCTAGGCTTTATATATACGAAAATATGAGGGGGAGGGAGTACTAGAAGAGTTTATGATATTTTACATAAATATCATTCATTATTTACAAGTTACATGATATAGTTTTTAATATAAGGTAAATACTTGAAGTATTTATGTCCTAGCTAGTTTATTTCATGTACCATTTGACCAACAATGATAACTTGGGTAAATTTTTAATAACACTTTGGGTATTGGGTATAAACATGGGTATTCATTGAAGCGTAGATTATTTTATGGCTGGTTCAGAGTATGCCGAAAAACGTGATGTATCTGCGAAATTAACGTATTTAGTAACCGATTAAATATAATAAGTTAATTATTACTTTAGTAATAATAATATAATGATGGCTTGACGTAAACTTTAATTTGTTTGGTGTCCGTTTACGCTAAATGAAATTTTTTAGCTTACGCGATTTAACTTAACTAATAAAATTAAAAGTAAGCACGTACGAGAAAAAAAAAATTAGTGAAATATATGACGTCGTAAATGACTGAAAATATCGGAATGTTACGTTCTCCTTCCGGTTAGAAGAGCTGTCTCAAGGCTCACGGTAGCAACACCTGGAATCGAACGGTACGGGTTTCAGTGTAACGATGCGGATTATTTCTTCCCAGAATGATCATCTCACGTTCCCAGGTATACTCAGCTCCTTGCCGAGAGTTCCAACGAACTTTGACTAATGGGATTCTTCTTCGTTTTAGCTTTTTCACATCTCGTTCTACGATCTCAATAGGCTCTTCGACAAAACGCAGATTTTCATCAATCTCGATTTCATCCAAGGGCACTTGAACATCTAGTTCCGCCAAACATTTCTTGAGATTCGACACATGAAACGTGTCGTGAACACAACTCAGCTCTTGGGGTAACTTTAGTCGATAAGCTACCGGTCCAACACACTCCACGATCTCGAACGGTCCGACATATCGTGGTGCTAGCTTTCCTTTCTTACCAAATCGTACCACTCCCTTCCATGGAGATACCTTTAGTAACACTTGGTCTCCAACTTTGAATTCAAGAGGCTTACGCCTCTTGTCGCAATCTACCTTTTTCTGGCGAACTCCTTGCCGTTTCACTTTCCTGTATCTGAAAAATCTTTTCTGTCGTTTCTTGCACAAGTTCTGATCCGATAAGCTGACTTTCTCCAACTTCAGTCCATATCACGGGGGATCTACATTTCTGCCCGTACAGAGCCTCGAATGGCGCGCACTTAATGCTCGCGTGGTAACTGTTATTATAAGAAAACTCAACCAATGGAAGACGAGTATCCCAACTGCCACCAAAATCCATAACACAAGCTCGAAGCATATCTTCCAGCGTTTGAATAGTACGCTCACTCTGACCATCGGTCTAGCGGTGGTTAAGACGTACTCATGGGGTTAGTTTCGTACCTAACACCTTTGAAGAGGCTTGCCATAAGTGTGACTGCGAATCGACATCTCCGTTTCTGAAATGATTACACCGGCACACCATGTTTGCCAACAATCTTCGTTGATATAATTCTTTGCCAGCATATCCATGTTGAATCTTCACGAAATATGCAAGAAGTGGCCCGACTTGGTAAATCTCTCCACTATGGAACCAATGCTCATTACCCACTGCTGCTTCTAGGCAACTTTGTGACTAAATCCATTGTTATCTTCTCCCATTTCCACTTAGGGATTTTTGGTTGTTGAAGTAATCCTGAGGGTTTCTGATGTTCGGATTTAATATTAGAGCACGTAAGACACTTGCTAACGTACTCAGCAATGTCTCTTTTCCAGGCCACCAATACAGTCTCTAGATCATGATACATTCTTATCGCACCGGATTATTGAATATTAGGAAGTCTGGCTTCATCATGATCAGTTTCCTTACCACCAACTGATGGAAAATCCAGATTACGACAAAAGAAGTAATGCTCACCATCATCTCGTCGTTCAAAGTGTTTTTCCAATCCTCTTAGCCATTCAGCTGGGGCTTTGAGATCCTTGGAAGCTTCGCTCTATGCTTCCAAAATCTTAGTCTTAATTCCAGAATAGATAGTAATTACATCTAGCTCGTACTCGCCTTGGCTTGAGCCTTTCCTTTCTACTCAAGGCATCTGCCACCACGTTTGCCTTGCCCGGGTGGTATTTGATCTCACATTCGTAGTCACTAAGCAGCTCGATCCACCGCCTTTGGTGCATATTCAAATCTTTCTGGTCGAATATGTACTGGAGACTCTTGTGGTCAGTGTAGATAACACTTTTCGTCCCATAAAGATAATGTCTCCAGATTTTAAGGGAGAACACCACCGCACCCAATTCCAGGTCGTGGGTGGTATAACTTTTCTCATGCTTCTTTAACTGTCTTGACGCATACGCTATCACTTTGCCCCGCTGCATCAGCACGCACCCAAAACCTTGTTTCGATGCATCACAATAGACCACAAAGTCGTCTGGTCCATCGGGGAGTGCTAACACAGGAGATGCATAGCTTCTCCTTTATGAATGCGAATGGACAGCTTCATTCTTGTTCATTTACTACACACTATGTCTTTTTTCTTTGATTAAACAAAGTGAGGAGGTCTGACGATCTAGGAGAAATTCGAATGAATCTCCGGTAGTAACCCGCCAATCCTAAAAATGAACGGATTTCAGTTGACGATTCAGGAGTCTTCCAGTTCTTGACCGACTCAACCTTGCTAGGATCCACGTGGATACCGTCACGGTTGACCACATGTCCTAGGAACTAGACTTCCTGTAACCAAAATTCGCACTTTGAAAATTTGGCATCAACTTCTCCTTCTTAGGGTAAGTCTAGATCGCTTCTGGTGGTGGACTTCATGCTCTTCTTCTGACTTTGAGTATATTAAGATGTCGTCAATGAACACAATTACGAATTTGTCCAAATACGGTTTGCAGACGCGGTTCATTAAGTCCATGAATATTGCTGGTGCGTTTGTCAGCCCAAATGGCATGACTATGAACTCAAAATGCCCATATCGGGTTCTAAACGCGGTCTTCGGTATATCTTCCTCTCGGACTCCCAACTGATGATATCCTGAGTGAAGATCCTTATCTTTTGAGAAGAAACAACACGCACCTTGTAATTGATCAAACAAGTCGTCAATTCTGGGAAGAGGATAGCGGTTCTTTATAGTCAACTTATTTAATTCCCTGTAATCAATACACATTCTCATCGCACCATCTTTCTTCTTAACAAAAAGCACGGGTGTTCCCCATGGTGAGTGACTAGGTCGAATGAAGCCCTTTTCTTGAAGCTCTTTTAGTTGGTTTGACAACTCTAGCATCCCTGACGGAGCTAATCGGTATGACGATTTAACAACTGGCGACGCACCTGGAATCAGATCAATGCGGAATTCTATCTCTCGCACAGGAGGTAAACCTGACAGATCATCTGGAAATACTCAGGCGAAGTCTTCGAACAACTCGGAATGTCATCAAACCTTCTTTTCATCAGCTTGATACATTGCAAGTGATCCACGGATCCTTTTCCGGCCTCTCGGCCTTGACTTCATGAATCTCGTCATTCGGAAGGGAATTCGGATAATCTTTTTATAACAAATCTTTGAACAGCTATGGTTGCTATGACAACCAGTCCATGCCAACAATGACATCAAAACTACCCAGTCGGGTTGGTAACAAGTCTATTTTGAACACGTGATTAAGCAAGACTAAGGTGCAACTACGTAAAATAGTGTTGGTACTAACCACCTTTCCATCTGCTAACTCTACTTCATAACTAGTATTTAAAGCGGTTGGGGCAATATCAATAAAAGGTGTAAACGCAGAATATACAAACTCTTCTCAACACCAGAATCAAAGAGGATACAAGCGTAGTGATCATTAAGAAGAAACGTACCCATGACCACATTTAGATTCTGCTACGGATTTTCAACCACCACGTAAGCTCTCACACGAGCTCCCTCATTATGCTGGTTCCCTGTCTTAGGACACTTGTCTTTGAAATGTCCTTTTTCACCGCATCCATAACAGGTCATATCCTGCAGAGGGTTAACTCCTGCACCTGGAACCCTAACCCAACAATCTTTCTCCTGATGACCAGTTCTTTGGCACTTCTGACACTTTGGAGGGCATCGCCCATTATGGTGAAAGTTGCAACGGTTGCACTTTGGTAGATTCCCAGCATAACCTCTACCCTCAACTCGGGCTGCAACATAGGCCCTGGCAGTTTCCTGCCTCATGTTTTGTTGTTGGTAATAGTTGTTGTTTCGGTTGCGGTTGTTGTTGTTGTTGTTGTTGTAGGGGTTATTGTTGGTGTTTCTTTGGTGGTCTTCCCATTTCCTCTTATTGCTTTCACCAATTCTAGTAGCCCTACCCTGAACTGCTTGCTCAACCAGTTCACTGGCCATGTTGATGGCATCATGTAGAGTTGCAGGCTTTGAAGAAGTGATGTTTCCTTTGATTCTTTCAGGAAAACCACGAACGCACTTCTCAATATTCTTCTTTTCAGTGGGCACCAATTCAGGACACATCAAGGCCAACTCATGGAAACGATTGTTGTATGCCTCGATGTCATCTCCTTTCAGAGTCAGAGTCCAGAGCTCTTGCTCCATCCTTTGGATTTCAATTGCTGGGCAGTATTCCGTAGTCACCATTGTCTTGAATTCAGTCCAAGGAATACGGTTAACATTGACGAGCCCTAGGGTGTGCACATTCCCATTCCACCATGTTAACGCACGACCCTCGAAAGTAGTAGCAGTAAACATAACTTTGTCTTCCTTGGCACACTTGCAAATTTCGAACACTTGCTCCACTACTACTACTGCTGCTGCTGCTGCTGCTGCTGCTGCTGCTGTCGCTGCAGAGTGAGGCTTTCCATTCAAAAGTCTTGTGCGAACCAACCGCACATTCACATTCCTTCAGCATTCCATGTTTCCTCCTGAACTTCCGGCACTATCTAAATTAGCCCTAGACTTTTTGTATTCTTCAATAGCTTTAGCCACACGTTTTTCCACTAATCTCTTAACAGATTTCTTCTTTAATCTTCTGGGCGGCATGATTTTGTTAACAATACAAGTACAAAATCCGGTAAGAATTTGTAAGAGTACTTCAAGTCGAGGTATATGATACTAACAGAGAAAATAAGAATATTATACTAATCATGAATTTATCATCAATACAGTATGCAATTTTATAATGAATCCCCATAGCCACAAGATTAAATTTCACAATGATAATTGATTTAAACCAATAATAAAATTAGAATTATAATTTACACGTGATGCTCTATAATAAACATCATTAATTAGAATGGTCAATATATAATAATCGACCGAATATAAATGAAATAGTATAATACGCTAGAAGAAAGACGAAAAGGATCAAAATTACACAAGTATTAATAAACTATCTATACAATAATGACAATAAAAAAAGTAAGTAAGGATCAGGGAATACGCGCGCAATATCGGGATAAGTACGAAGGAATCCTTATTTGAAAAGAAGGAAAATATTAAATTTTTTTGTTATAGACGATGTTAGCTCTAAAATATGGTACAAATCCGGGATTACATTTATCATTTGAATCGTCCGGTCGGGTTAGTTTAGCTAGTCAAGCCCGGGACTATAAATACCCCCTCCATACTTCCATGGAGGGGAAGAAGTTCACATTTGTAAAGTGTGAGTGTGTGTTTTCTTGGTTTTCTCTCAACTATACACATAACTTCATATCTTATCCTTTCTCTCTAATAATATGGCTCAATTTCTCTTTCACTTTACCATACCTTCGGATCGGATCGGTTGTTATAAGGGTGTATCTAATGTTAACAATTGGCACCAAAGCATAGGGGGAATCTGTGTTGTTAAATCTACTGATTATTCTTTCGTTAGTTCATAATCCACATTTTCGTGGCTTATTTTATGGAAAAAGCCCACGGATCAAAAAAAAATTTGGGCTTATTTGGTTGTTAATCTTGTTCTTATCCTGATATACAGTTAAAGCAGGTTAATTGGTTACCATCAAGTGATTCATAAGCACTAGTTCAAAAAAAACGAATTTAAGCTTAAAAAGGGTCGACTTTTTTTAAGTGTCTAAGTGGTGGCTTGGCTCGATTTGAATGATTCACGAATAATGGTTGTTATTCCGTGTTTTAAATTTCTTCTAATCACTTAGTAATTGAGCCCTATAGACTTATTGTGAGAGTGAAAATAGCTTATTTGGCTTATTTTGCTATAATTGTTCTTAGATGTTCTTTCGTGAGGTTTTGAATAAAAATCATTTTCTTGTGGTTGAGTGGGTTGTGCAAAAATGAGGGGGACAAGATCTGTGTTTTAAGTGAAAAAGTAGCTGCAGTTGACCAGGTCAAACGCCGCGGTTGATAAAATAATCAATTTATTAGCCGTCGGTTTCCAAGGTCACGGCGGTTTGCTTATATATGACGGTGGTTTGACAGGTTAGACGGCGAGTTGATTAAAAAATAATTAAATTTTAGCCGGCGGTTTGCCATTATACACGGCGGGTTGATCTTAGGTGTGGTGGTTTGATTATTTTATTAGACGGTGGTTTGCCAAAAACTGGCGGCGGTTTGCTTTAAACTTTGGCGGCGGTTTGAGATCAAACTTTGGCAGCGGTTTGGCTTACTATTGGAGGCGGTTTGCTTAACTTTTCACATTAACAAATCTCATTTCCATGGACTTTTAACGACACAAGTTAAACCTTAACAAACCATTAACCTAAACCATACACAAGGACTTATAAAACACCACAATCAACCATAACAACACACTACACAAACAACAACACTTAATCCCAAAACGATCCTGAAAAGATTCACTTAAACGACAAAACGGCTAGAGATTCGGATTACGATGACAAGTGATTACGAAGTTGATTTGGTATCCCTTATTTGCGATTAAAGTTGAATTTCACAGAGGCGTCTACTTATTTCATCATCGCGACTTTCTTCTATTTTCTATCGATTGAGTGACCTTGCTGAACGTGATACCAGTTATGATTAAGACTTGAATTATCTAGTTTCCAGAAGTCAAGGGGTAGTTGGTTGAAGACCTGGATAACTATCACTTAAAGGAGTTACATTGTAGTACGTCAGTGTCCACGCAATGTCGATGTGGGATAATATTCAGAGGTGTTGTACTTCTTATACTTTTGATGTATGGGGTCATAAGTACTTTAGAGCGAGATTTCTTTTCTTCTGCATCTTCATCAATCAACAGTAGTGCAAGATTAAGAAACAAAATTTTGAGGGGATATTACTTCAGTTATTCATGTTTGGAATATCTGGATTTTCACTTCACCAATGTTGATCACTACAATAGCCGACAAAAACTGAGGTTGGTAAGATTAGCCGAGAGGTATAAAGGTTGAATGTAAATCAGCACTTCCTCCACGGTATTTTTTGAGCGATTCCAAGACAAAGTAACTTCATTAGTCTAATGCAAAAACTATTATAAGTTCTTCGATGACATTATATCACAAAGAAATAAGAGAAGACCTTGATTAACTATAAGTATTACTTGATTCATGCTATCAATTCCCTTACGGTGTGCTGAAGTCAAGAGGGTTAATGATTCCTTTTGTATATCAAGATATGTGCTTACACAACAACTTCCCGAGTTAATGACGTACACGAACATGAAGCTTTCGAGAGATCGCAACCATCATGGGGGAAAATATGTACATCCGGGACTTATATTGACTTTGATTTTACCCATGTCCAACTTCCAGGGGAAGTAGTTGTATACTACGTCACTTAGAATGGTTGTGAAGATATTTTGCAAAACGTGAGAAGAACAGTTGTTGAATTTATATCGCATGCACCCCCGAACGAATATTCACAACCCTAATGACAAGAAGCAGTGGTTGTTGGTGTGGTTTGACTTCTACAAAATTCTACTACACTTGATGACAAGTAGAAGTATTGTTCAAGCTACATCAAAGTTTCAGAATCTGCTCAAGATAGGGATGTTAGTTTGGGGGAAGCTGATTCAGAAACTTTGTCAAAAAGGAGTCTATGAGAAGAGCTATTTTCAAGACATGCTGCATGAATTGGGGGGAAGTTAATCCAATTCATGCATACTACAATGGTTCCTATACAAGTAAAGACACAAAATATCCAAGCTGGACTACAAGTTTTAAGACAAGGAGTACTCAGAAGACATCTTTAGTGGAAGCACTTTGGAAGACTTTATTTGTGTTTGTATTATGTACCTATACGGAACATTTCTAAGTAATTCTGTATGTCCACATATTTGGGGGAAGATTGTTAGCCCTAAAAATAATGTGACTAATCCGGAATTATATTTATCATTTATAAGTCGAGTGTCAGGTTTAGTTTTTAGCTAGTCAAGCCGGGAGTTATAAAAACCCCCTCCATACTTCCATGGAGGGGTAGAAGTTCACATTTGTAAAGTGTGAGTGTGTGTGTCTTCCTTCTTTTCTCTCAACCACACACACAACTTCTCATATCTTTTCTCTTTTCTCTCTAATAATATGGGCTCAATCTCTCTTTTCACTTTACCAATACCTTCGGATATTAAGGTTTAAGGGTGAATCTAATGGTTAGCCAGACTAGGTATTGAAAATGACACAATGCCCTATAACCTTAGGCTTCGTTGATACCCATCAGTTACACCCCCCAAATCAGGTAGCAGCGGAATGGTAACAATGGGGTGCCACATCATATAAAAAACGAAACAAGATATAAGGACAACCGACCTCAAAAGAGACGTTTTAAATAAGTACATTCGATGCATTATAAAATATCAGAGTTTTCATAGTAGGTCCTACATACTTAAAAGCGTCATAAACTTCAACATACATTTGTAACACAAAAGTTTCATGATTTCAAAAGATGACATAAGTTTTTAAAAGTTAAAGAGTGCATCGAATTTAAATAAACACGGAATCCATCTTCATGATATCCCCGCAGCTCCCCTTTAGAAATTACACCTTAGGACCTGAAATTAAACATGCTAAAAGTCAACACAATGGTCGAGTGAATTCATTGGTTTATTAGTAAATGAGTGGACCACAAGATTTAAGTAAAGATAGACTATGAAACAAATTCAGTAGTCCAAAACATGTATTATTGCACTAAGCTCATGACATCGAAACCTTAACTGTCAGTGCCCCAAAATAAATAAAGGGTGTCTGCCAAACAGCCTACAAGTTCCTCTAAACTGTAAATGGCATCATGGCTAACTAGTGACCAAGAAATTCAGGTGAACTTGTCAGTCCCGATAGCTGATCGATACACAACACTGCGCTCCACCGATATTCAGCAATATAACGGTTCATGCTTTGGTAGGGACATAATTGCCAAATGCGGTAACCTTAGAAGCAATAATATTCAGGCAATAAACTGGAGATGAGCATACAAATAAAACACTGTGTCCCATAGTTCAAACAAGCATGTAATTTCACCCCGTAAGTTTTGAAAAACACAAGTATATAAAAAAGGGCTATGAACTCACCTTAAAGTGAATGAAAGATAATGAGAATATTAAATTAGTGAAAACGTCATGGACAAGTCCAAATCAACCTAATTGAATATAAGTAGTATGAGTATAGATGCATTGACGCGAGCGACCATCGGTCATCACACATTATAACTTTCATTCACCACCTAAAACACTTTGTTTAATTTATAAATTTAAACACTATAAAAATTGTATCTTGATCAATAAATGTCCATGTATTCGTATTTGCCAAAAAAAATAGTATACTTGTCCAATAATTTATTTATTTGTTAAAAAATGCTTGATTTAACGTTTTTATTATTCGTATAATGTTGTCGTATAAGTAGTTCGAGTCGTTCTTGTAAAATATTATTTAAAGAAGCTAAATCTTATGTGATAAAAATAATATATATAAGTGATTCTAAAATGTTTCGCAATTTTATTATTAAAAACGAACCAACACCATTATGTCAGTAAAGTGTCTAGTTTAACATACTATACCATCCGAAAATATATAAAATCGGCAAAGTATTTATGTAAAATATCGTACCTAAACGACTTTGTAGTTTTTAACACTACGCTCAATCGGAGACCCGAAGGTCCTCAAAACTGAGTTTCAAGCAGCTGCTGAAATTTACGTTTTTCAGCTTTTATATACAATAGTTCGATAACTTTGAAACGTCGTATCTTACTCCTTTTAAATCGGTTTTGCGAGTTCTTTATAGATTTGGAATCTTCATGAGATGTAGTATTTTATAAAAATATAAAATGGATACTTTAATTTCGAGTTTAAAATAGTCCACTTTTATAAAATATGTATTGATGTATATAAACTTGTTTTAAAATAGTTTTAATCTTCAATCAAATACCCATAAGTCCTTCATTAATCCTTATATCATATGTATTATATATTTATAAGGGTCCATTATCCATATAGTCAAGAATTTGTCATGATCCACAAGTCCCTCTCACTCACTATCATCATAACTTATTAAGTAAACTTTTAATTAACAAGTTTATATATATACTTTTATGCTTAAACCAAAATTGTACAATACTTATAATTCCATTATAACATGATATTAATATCCCTTTAACATATGAAAAAGTGTACCAACATAACCAAGTGTAAAAAATCCATCTTACATGTTCATAAGTATCCTAAATGGTGATTTAACTATATGAACATTATACACATGAAATCATAAGTAGTAAGAATGATTAGGGTTTTAGATGACCTTAGGTGAATGAGTGAGAATGACAAACAAATCACAACCCTTAGTGATTTAAACCTTAGCTTGAAAACCAAGGATGAAAACCTTAGTTTTCTTAAGAAAACCTTAACTTGCTTTTCCTTTGCTTAATTCTTGTAAAGGCTTAACCAACCCTTTAAACCTCCATGGTATGACTTAGGTATTATGTAGGAATGCTTGTATGTGTGTTAAATAAAAATTTTATGGATTGATTAAGGGTTTTGGATTATGGCCGTTGAAATGAGAGGGAAAAGGAGAGATACTAGATTTTTTTTTATAAAAGGAAGGCGTGATGTATGTTAATTCCTACTATGCTGCTAGTATAAGTATCACATGGACTAGTCAAAGGTACTAGTTACCAAGACCATAAGACCAAAAGAGATGTTAGGACACCAAGAGTGAAATAAGGAGATATTGGTCAAATGTTTTCTTGTCTTGGACATAAGGTATAATGAGGTGAATATGTACAAGTCCTAGTTGTAATAATGAGTAACTTATAGCCCCGGTATGGGACACTTTACTAGCCGAAATTCATGGAGGAGGGAGAATACAAGTTTCATTTGTATATTTTTTAACTGAAAGTTAATCAAGTATTTACTTGTAGTGATAAAGTGTAGTTTTATTTATAAAGTTATATCTTGTATCAATTAGTTTCTAGTTTGGTTCTTCTAAGAAAAATTCGGCTAATATTATTAACATGGGTGAGAATTTATAAAACTTTGATCATTGGAAATAAAAATGAGTATTTGTTGAAGCGTAGATAAATCTTAGTGGTTCCGTGAATGCCTAAACGTAATTTATCGCGAAACGTAAACGCTTTACGTAACCGATAAAAATAAATATAAAAGTTAATTATTACTTTCGTAAAAATAATATATTGCTAGATTGACGTAAACTTTAATTTGTTTGGTACCCGATTACGTTAAATGATAATTTTTAGCTTACGCGATTTAACTATATAATAAGAATTAAAAGTAAACGCGTACGAGACTAAAATAAATAGTGAATTAAATAGTGTCGTAAATGACCTGAAAATACGAAATGTTACAATTAGAAGATAGAAAAGCGGTACAAGCCAAATGATAGAAAATTGTATTAGCCATATTAAATCTGGTTCAATGCTGGTTTGTTTGTTTTAGTGCAATGATTTACTTATCTCAAAGCGGCATATCATTCTTAAGACTTAGGCGGGACATCATCCTAAGACCTATACACAATTAATCCTGTCACAATTAATGCATCCGCATAAAGCATCATTTAGTTTAATTATAATCTATCTTAGAGAATTAAAGCAGTGGTGATCCTGTTAAAACCCTAGTCCAACGGGACTTTACCCACTTATTGTTTGATGGTGTTTTATATACTGGTAGTCCACTATTCAAATCTTTATTAGTTAATTAAGAGCATGATTGTTGAAACATAAACGGGTCACCTACCGGTCCAACTAAGCTCATAATTTAAAGACAAAGACAGAACGTTATTTGTGATCCTATTGGTCCAGTAATATAAAACACGATATGGAGAGCTATCCCGGTCTCCTGAGATTACTTGGTCTGAATCACTATATACCAGGTGAATGAAAGGTCGCATAATTTCCAAACACATAAACAAATTATGAAGTGATAAACGAGAAACTAAACAATCACGATAAATAAGAAATCGATTCTTAAAACAAACCAACATTAAACTTTCATTAAGATGGCTAATACCCAAGGATATTATCCCACAACCATTGAAATCGAACGATTAAGAAAGTAAAAATTACACAACGATGTCCTTTTATGGATTTGTGATTAATGCATTGACCTTGGTGGCTGATTATACTCTTCTAAATTCGTCCTTTTTAATGAATATGGTATACAAGGAATATGATAATGCAACCACTGAAAACTAGTTTTTAGTCTTCAATTTATAGTGTCGAAAAGGAGACTTGATACGCCGTAAACCAAAAGGTTGATACGGCGCTATTGGCTGGAATTCCTTAAAAAAAGTGCGCGCTAACGTTCGAATAAATCTTTGATAACATTTCCGAATTTAACTATGAATTACAATATACTTCGAATAAGTTATCTTCATGATACTGCGTATGTAGACAGCATGGATACGCCGTATTAGGAATTGGTCAAATGCGTTTTCTTGTGAAGTCTTGGCGCTGATACGTCGTATCTCTTTAGTTGGATACGACATATTGGTAAAATTTCAGCAATCTTCAAATATCATCGTTTTAGCTCCAAATTACGCGCCTTTTAGCTTGTCTTCACAAAACACTCCTGAATTACTGCATTTATCAACTTTAAAGCAATTAAGTACCAAATAATGCAATAATTATATAAAAGTGAGAAAATAGATGGGATAAATGATATAATAAAGTGACGTTATTTGATGTCATCACGTCTCTACGTTCTGTGAAAACGAAATTTTTGTTTTTGATTAAAAATTTACTGCACTTGATTCCATAAGTTAATTCATGTACAAATGGCTGCATAAAACCTGAGATTTAACAATTTACTCATATGACTTGACACTAACGTGAATTAATCTAAACAAATTATTTAACATGCTTGAACTTGGTTCTAAAAACCGGATAAATTCCCCTACACTTATTATTTGCAAAATACCTTTGATTGAAATTAAGACGAGGTTAAAAACAAAACAAAACATGATTACAAGATAGAGTTCGAACATGATAGAATAAAATGAAAAGAATAAAACACATGACACTCCTAATGTGCGGGAAAACTAAATATTGAGTTGCCTCTCAAAAAGCGCTTTTCTTTATTTTACGAGTCTTATAGCTAGAGTCGAAGTCATACATTCTTACGTGACTTCTCCTTCATCATCCATTCCATTTAAGTATTCAGGTCCGAGTTCTAGGCATTCTTTGTAAAATCCTAATATTTTGCTCATTACATACTCTACCCCTCTTCTCTTGTCTTCTTCATTCCTAAGGTAGACTGATTTTGTATGCTCTTTTTCTAGGTTCGATAATGATTCGTATTGTTTTATCTTATTGGGCATCTTATAGACAACTTCATTGTTTCCGTTGGTGAACCTGGCTACTTCTTTGGGTGGGTCGTGAGTCATGTTGGATATTTCCACAAAAGGTTTCCCTAGCACTACTTGTGACAGCCTACGGTCCATGATTGAGCTTATGTCCTCAATAATCATGAAGTTTACGATATAGGTGAAGTTTCCTATGAAATTGCTAACTCCTCCATTCGCATTTTCCTAGGATCGAGTTTTCTCCTCATGATCTAATTATACATCATTCGGGTCAGGATATTTAGAGGGGGAGTTAAGGTCAATGTAGGCTTTTTCTACATGCACATGCCCAATTTTGCATGGTATCTTGAGGTTCGAAGGGCATCCTTCTATAATGGTAGGGTTTCGTAGGAATATTGAAGGGATTGGGCCACACATGAGGTACTTGTGATATGTGAGCTCACTCCTAGTCAAAAATATGTCAAAATACTCCACTTCTTGCTCTCCTGCTTCAGGTTCCTCCTTGCGAGAATTGTCATCCTTCGGGACAATCTCAATAAACATCACGTCGCCATCTTCCTCTTTGGTGCAAACGAGTTCAGTGTTAGATGATGGGGGAACCAATCCGAGTGATTCGAAGAATGAACTGAATTTGAGGACTTGTCAAACAAGAAAAAAGACAAGGTAATGAATGTAATGGACTGGATCGGTTGGGTGTATGGGTTGACGTGGATATTTTTTTGTTTTTTGGGTCGCCCTCCGGGGGGGGATGTGGGGGGCTTTCTTCTATTACTCTCGTTTCTCGGTTCTCCCGTACCCTCCAAATAGGGCGCTTATGGAAGCTACGAGATTTAAGGCAAAGCTGGCTAAGAACGCTCCCGAGGTAAATCTAATGCCCAAAGTATGTTGGCCAAACCTAAGTGACCTAGCCCGCGACTCACCCCCTTATCACCTACCATCCTCAAACGTGAACTAACCCAACGACTCGACACGGACGATATCCCGCACAATCTCTCGTTGCGTGGCCAATCATCACAAGTGTCAATTTATGTTTGTCATCTACACTTTAAGTAGTTGTATAGAAATCGTTTTCACACTTTGGACAATTCATAGCATACTAGAGAATGTCCCCTGAAGTTGGATACCAAAGTCGCTTCTGATTTGATTGATTGGTTAATTAGTTTTTGGAGGGCGGGATTGTTGAAGGCAACCGGTTTGTGAGAAATATTTAGGTGTTGCTCCTCCACCACCTAAAGGTTAGGATGACTTCTCCATGATGGATTGTAGGTGTCACCAAGATATAGTTTTAGCATGGTCTTGAAAGTATAGCCACTTACCTCGGGCCGCTTCATCGTGTTAGGGGTTAAATCGCGGAAGCGAATTCCCCCCCGGCATGTATTGGGATATTCCATGCAATACGAATGTCGTGAGGGCACCCCACTGCAATCTCACAAGAGATAAGAGATATTAGAGTAACACGTTCATGAATGTTTGTAGACGGAGCAAGACTGATCTTGTCCAACCAACGATGGGACATTCATTTTCGAGCTCGATAAAGATCGGGGTTTTCGTAAGTACTCGGGACATCTATGAGGCAAAGATGATTTGCCTAGACCCGGCTTCGCAATCCCATGGATCGTATCCAACTTTCAATGATCAAATGAGGGTGCGGTCCAACCTAACAATGCCCAGGGATTCTATGCGTCGTTTTGGTCACGAAGCTTACCACCCTCACGTCGTGCCTGAAAGGTCGGTGGATTCGTCTTGTGACGGTTATTGACATTGTCATAAAAAATATGGAACTTGAAAGCCAACATCGATAGCCATGAAGGAGGGAATTTTTGTAGTAATCATAAAAACCAGTCCAGCATCAATAAACATTCTCCAAGATGTTGTTGGGAACATCAGGAAATCGATTACGGAGTTTTATTACTGTCCTCTCCGGTGAAAGAATTGAGGGGCAAGGGAATCGGGTTATAAGGCCCTCCATCTGTGATGGATCTTGCATGGAATACATCAAGCCAAATTCGGCACAATCCTCTATGGCATACCATGCTCATATATCACTAAACTTCCTAAGATCCCCTTCTTCTGTCAAATTGATGATATTGCGGGATAACGAGTCGAGATGTTTAAGAAAGATTTCAATTATGGTCCATATACTAAGGCCATGATTCGGGACTTTTCGGATTACGTCTTTGAAACGAGTCCACGAATCGTAGAGAGATTCATCTTGATGTTGTTGGAACACCAAGAGTTGATCACGGAAGAATACATCAAACCTACCTACGCTAGAATAACCATACCTATTCATTATAATTTACAAATTTACAAATTTACAAATTTATAAATGTTACGAACAAATGGCACAAAGAAAAAGATAGACTACAAGAAAGCTAATATGCGGAAATTTAATCTTACTTGAAAGGATTCAAGAAAGTAGAACTAAGCTAAACTATGATCAAAACCTAACTATTCCCCACACAACGGCGCCAAAAACTTATTGCGGTTGTCGTAAGGGACTTCTACAAGAAGTTTTACAACTCCCTAGGCAGTGTACCTAATCGTTGTAGTGTAGTATAGGTAAGACTCGGGGGTTGTTATCGTTCTCTAGGGGAATAGGTTGGGAAGGCTTGATCACGGTCTAACAAAATTCTAGGAGTTGAGAGAAGATTATTTTTGTGTTTTTATATTTTATGAAAGCAGTAAATCATATGTTTGAGAGGTTCGTTTGGTTTTAGCTATTAAACTAAATATAAACTAAGCTACTGGTGATAACAATATAATAAAATATTATGTTTATTTAATTATGTATTACTCCTTAGATTGCGTCTCCTAGTGTTGTTGCTTTGCCACACTTGTGATGATCTATGTAATTATTTCCTAAGTCATGAATGAATTACACGAACCCACCGTCTATTTAATATTCTGTTAAGGCAACGCACAAGTAAGGTAGTATGAAGACTATTATAAGGCCCCTAAGAGTATATTAAATGCATTTGAAATATATTAAGAGTGGATCAACCATATAAGGGGTAAGGTAGTATGAAGACTGTTACCCAATGCTATCTTTTCTACACAATCATGTTTTCCTAGACATATCAACAACGATACAGACAAAAGCTGGTCTTCTAAGAGCTAACATGCCTATTCATCATAAGAAGCAACGCCACTAAGATCTACATCATAGGTTTCATACAATCATAAATAAACACAATAGAAGGTTTAGCCAAGCATGTTAAAGATAAAGCAAGAACAGATAAGAATCACGTAACAAGACATATTGAATGATTAAGATAGTCTTACTTGATTAAAACATGAATTAAAGGAAGTACAATAGGGTTTTGAGGCCCTAAAATCGTCCCTAACAGCTGCTAAACGAACTAGGGTTCGTCCCTTTCTTTTACTCTAAAGTTACACACTTAAAACCCTAAAAACGGATTTGTATATATAGGAAAATCGCTATGACGGCGTCGCGTTTTAATCGTGACGCCGTCATGAATAGAATATTTTAGATAATAGGTTGGGTTGTGCATTCTGACGCCGTCTTGGTATGAGTTGTGACGGCGTCACGTGTAATCTGTGACGCCGTCTCCAGCTTCTGAGTAGAAATTCTTGAGAGATGTTGGTGTAGGTCCGTAGTCTTGTCCGTTTCTTCTCCAAATGAGCCCAAGTCACGTGTATTTCCTCCAAATGCCTTCTAAATGCTGAATACCTGAAAAGGAACGATTAAGTACCTATTTTGGGTATAAATGCACGATTTAGGGGGTTAAACGACCCCGAAAAAGTGTATAAAATGACACCTCATCAAATACCCCTACACTTGGGATTTGCTTGTCCTCAAGCAAATGGGCTTTTCTACCTAGACAATAGCAATATGAGGGTCATTTTACCTACTCTTTAAAAGTATTTTACAACACAACCTTCTAGACCTTGTAATTAAAAGCACGGAAAGTATATACTAGCACCTCACATAAGTGTTTGGGATTCTCTCTTTCACTCGGGTGTATAATAAATTATAACATAAGGGGGAAACGGAAAATCAACACTCATTACCTGTCATAGCATATAAATTACCATAGGCTTGGTAAAGGATCAAACCTCCACCGCTAGGCGCAAGCATTATTCATTACTATCTAAGAGGTCTTTTTTTTAAGGTTTGTGGGGTGGGTGTAGGTGTAAGAATAACATATATGGAAAAGGATAATGGATGGGTACATTTGGGTGGCTTTGGGTGAATTTGGAGTGAAGAGTTAGTAATTTATTTACACGAATACACGCTGGTTGTGGTTGCTAATGTGATAGGGGTAAAATTAACATATCTTATTTAATACCTAAAAATAACCAATTAATCCATAACAAGACAAATGGCAAAAAATATGCTTTGTATTTGTGTTTGTGTATCTTCAGGTATGGATAAGTCAAAAATCACAAGAAAACAGTCAAAAGCAAGCAAACACGGACACGAGAATCAAAAGAGTACAAAGCCGAAGCCCCAAAAGACCAAAGCCTTAGCCAATCTTCATCTACAAGGGCCATTCTTGCAATTTCCGAAAGTTATTTATAACTTAAAAAGAGGAAATGAAAGAGAGGGGCCAAATGTGTTAATTTCCCAAACCCCAACAGTTTTAACTGTCAAGAAAGGAGCGGGAACCACTTTTACTATTCATCGTCTCCCCCATTTTTCACTGCCATGGTAAAACAAGGGGCAAATAGAAATTAAAGGGTGCGTTGGTCAATTCAAGGAAGCGCAAGCACAAATGAAGGGTCAAATTAGTCTAATCAAGGGGATACTTATCCTAGCCCAAGCTCAAAGGCCACGTAATCAAAGAAAGAAGCACAAATTGTGATGGGTTTTGTGCTAAACTTACTCACAAAACTAACACAAACGTCACATCAAAGAATGCCAGCCTGGCAATCCTCAGGTGTCCACAAATTGATCCAACGTCCCACAATATAGATCAAATGATTGAAGAAATGATTGGCCAAGATTAAAAGTTTGGAGAGCAAGGCAGAGGTCCTAGAAGCTTCAGCTGGGCACTATAAATAGGCCTCATTCTCACACACACAAGGCGTCTTGAATTTTTCTTAATCTAGGTTTTAGTAGTCAATTTTAGTTTTTATTAATTTTTAGCTTAAATTCGTAATTTTCTTAAATGTAATTTCCTTTTTCAAGTATTGTAATCAGCTTCTTTAATTAATGAAATTCA